>JAQGAO010002104.1:0-20948 GCA_034697705.1 Ommatoiulus sabulosus | reverse complement strand
AGCAATAAAGATAAATACACGATTTTAAAATACAAATACATTTTAAAACAATTGATTTAGTATAAAAATGTCGTACAATGAATTTCTTGGCAGCGATTTAGAGCCGGTTGCATTAACAAAGTTAAACCTCGGGTTATTAGGAAAAACAACATGGCGGACACTATGGATGAATCTGATAAAGTTAGGTTAACTAGAGGCAAATTTTAAAACATGGTTAGTAAAGCCCAGGTAAACACGGAACTAATTCAGAAGTCTTTGTGGTGGCTTCTCCAATAAATATCGCCGCACAGCGCAGACGACATCGTAATACGAAGGCTCTATTCTTTTGATGGGTCGCAATCGGAGATAGCGTGTCAGATTTCTTTGCAACGTTCTCCTGGCCTGCTTTTTGGCCGATATACTCCGAACAGTGCCTAGGAATCCCCAAGTGCTATTAAACAAAACGAATATTGACACAAATTAAACATATATAACAAATATAAGTGAGGGAAATAAACTTCTAATAAAGGCAATATGATTCAAATATGTCATAAATTAAACATGCTTTATTAGAAATAAGAAAATCTTGTCAATGTACATTTCTTATAGCTAATATTTAATAATTTTTAAACACTGTTAGTAAAAATAGCTTTTCGAGCATTCAAATTTCTTTGTTCATGTATTTCATCGCTCATTCATTCATGTATTTCTTAATTTTCCTCATCATTGGTGAGTAATGGCAACGCCTTTTTTAAAATAATGAAGTTTCTCAATCGAATAAGATAACCCTTCCCTTTTTTCTGTTAGACAAGTAATAATGGCATCTTCATTGCCGACCCCATCAGGATGAACGATTTAATTTCGCTTTACAGCGACAATTTTCGAAAACTGCAAATGCATTTGAAGCGTGCTTCCCAGTTTTGCCATTTCTTGTTGCACTTTTTTTAACTTAGTTTTCTCAGCTTCTTTCATCTGATTTTCCTTTATGTAAATCCGAAATTTTTGTACAGTATTTATTCTTTTTTTAAGTTTCCTTTAATAATATGCTATGCATAAGTTTAATGTTTAGCTGTTTTAGTGGTTCGGCGGAATAAATTTTGTGTTTTTCTTGCTCACTCTTTGCCATTGGGATTCCACCAAAGACATTATACTTGTCGCTTTTTGAGAGAATAGACGGAATTGGAGTTCCTGGGCGCTTTGTAAACACTGAGCATTTCAGAAGTTTTGCAGAAAAGTAAAAAATCACAAAATATATACCTGAAAAAAAATAATAAACATGTTTAAACTTTTTTTACAGGAGAAATAAATTGATTTGTTGATGTGGTCAATTTGGTGTAATTCTGTTCTGGTTTTTTTGAGTTTTTGTTTAATTTTTTAATATCTAGTGGCCTACATTGTTACTAGGTAAAATACAAATTAAATATGAACATATTCCTACTTCTTTGCTAAAGATGGGGTGAATATTTAAACAAAAAAACAAAAAGTCATCTTGGAGCGAAGAAATTTTTCAGTGTCATTAAGGCTGTTGGTTTAATTGTTTTCATGGTTTTGTAAATATTTGAAAATAATATAGCCTTTTTTAACTGTAAAATCTATTCTTGGATAATTGGACCAAGTGTATGGCCTTATTACCATGAAGCTATGAGTAATGGGGCCAAGACATGCATTTTGCAAAATGCATTATTCCTCTGCAAATAAACGAAAATTTTAGGGGTTTAGTTATCTAACTAAAAGACCTGTTACAAAAGAAGCTTTCTGTGTATTTATCAGCATGAAAATGCTCCTATTTAACATGCTAGATGCAATTATCCCTTAGGGTGGCCCTATTACACCTCTCTCCCCTGCACTGTAGACCTACTTCACTCAATGTTGCTAAATATTTTTATACATACTGAAAAGCAGGGATTTTCCCTGTCCCGCTGTAAGTAAATGCGCTGTACTGACTGCTGTCAAGGATTCATTATAGACTGCGAGGTTTAATTACCACTTTTCTTCGGTCAAGGTTCCCCCGTTTCATTGTGGATGCAGTCATTCTATGGTCAAGGTGCCCGTTTTATTTTGGATGCGGTCATTCTACGGCCAAGGTGCCTGCGTTTCATTTTGGATGCAGTCATTTTACAGTCAAGGTGCCCGCGTTTTATTTTGGATGCGGTCATTCTACGGTCAATGTGCCCCATTCAATTTCGCACATGGGGCTTGCAAATAATTGCCACATAGCCGTTTTTTTCATTTAAGAGGTTTTCACTTATCTGATTTTATATAATGTAAAAAGTATGGTGCTTTGAAATGTCTTGCATTTATCAGGTTTTTTCACTTATCAGGTTTCTTCTTATCCAGATCACGAACAAAAATGTTAAAAATAGCCCTCCCCCAAATATCTATATAAATAAAAATGTAAACGTCGATCTGTTCGGAATAGGTAATCTCCGAAGTTCTTCACTGATTGCCTTTAAATTTTCACACGACGTTACTTTCGGATACGGGAGTAATAGTTTATTTCTATTATTTACATGTCACACCTGTGACAGCTACAAACATTCTTTTTTTGAACCCCCTCCCAACGACTTGGTGACAGCACTGTATTACGCCATCTGTTGGCCTTAGAAGCAAAACACGCACTATACTAAGGAGATTTTATGATTTCAAGCCGCGTGCCGTTGGTGCCGCGTGGCTCGGGACGAGACTGTTCCATTAGTAGGCCCTGAAATTGGAAAGCGCGGGAAAGATCGTTTTACAGCAGTGCACAAGTGTGCTGCAGCGCAGCTAGCTATTAGGGTTTGCCCCCTTTCGCCTTGCTCGCTTTACTTTTTGGTATGGGGGTGCTGCGGTTAAGGTGGACATCCACCAGGAGCACGACGTGCATCACGCGCGTCGTGCTCTTCACGCTCTCAGTTTTTGAACTACTTCACGTGCAAAGCCATTGTTTGGCGATCAAAAAGAATGCGCAGTTTGGAACCAACTTTCGCTTCGCTCGCCACGCTCTTGGTGAACATCCACCTTTAATCTTACCAATATGGCCGTTTACGAGAAAGGAATTCAACTTGAAAGGAATTCATCGGACAATTTAGCAATTCATCGGGAAAGGAAGCGACTAGGGTTAGCCACAGCAACGCGTGGCCGGGCACAGCTAGTTGATTAAATAAAATTCATAATTCTAAGTTCTTTAAATTTAATAAAAAAATTATGAAAAAAATTCACGTTACCCCAAACAGGGATTCGAGGAACCCAAAAATATGAAAAACGTAGGAATTTGTAAAATTACAAACTAAATAAATCGTTCTATTTTTTACTAACTTTAACAGACTTCTTTTTTATCTTAAAAAGTGGCCAGGCGACAACTTAAGTCAAACAACTTGGGACCGAACGAATTAAGGCTCTGTCCAAACTAGTCACTTTTAGTATAAAGTTCGAACCCCATACTTAAAATGCCCAGATAAAGCATCATTTGAGGGCAGAAGGGTAGTCCGAATTTGTGGCCTTGTTAATGGTTTAAGGGTGTAGTGTGCAGTTAAATTGATAACTAAGCTTGAAGGTGAAAGGACTTGAGCCCTACGATGACATCAGGATGACATCACCACTGTGGAATTATGGGATATTTTAGGGCCAAGTACAAAGAATTTTCCAAACCACTCTTAACTTCATAATACTTTGGTTGGTTCGAAAACATCATGGCAGCTAACATCTCGGCAACAGAGAGCGAAAATGTCAGCTTTAAATTAAAGTACACACTTGTACCTTGTATAGGCCTGCTAGCTTTATCTTTTATTGGTATTATACTTTATTTGCAATTTACAAATTTCAATGAGAAATTCAGCTTTGGGCCAAATACTGGATGCATCCACAAATAATTTTGCTAAAAATTAGCCTGGTATTGCATTCACACATGTGTATTAGCGTTGTATATCATTGAATGGATATGATTCAAGGAGGTTCAAATTAAAAAAAAATATTTCATGACATTTGTCATTAATTTAAATTATTATCAGGAATTATGAAGCAGTCTCTTATATCATTATTTAAAATTAGTGCTAAAATTCATCAATGTTAAAAAGTTCGTCCATCATGCTTATAGATAACAGTGCATGCGAGCAAAATATGTGCTTGAAGTGCATACTTGCTTAATTGCTTTATTGCACACTTATGACGTGTGAAGTATGAAGTTTATACTTTGCCCTGTTTAGAAGCAACTGTAATATTATAGGCAATTTACTTACTTGAAAAGAACTCCTAGAGTAGTTCAGAAACGCAAACTGGCCACAATAGATCCGAATATGATGGAGTTTTGACAACAACATACAAACGGATAAAAAATATTAAAAACGAGCAAAAGTGCCACTAAGGCGAGTAAAGTGCAATTCGGATATTTAGTTTTCTCGCATCGATTTTCGTTTAGCAATTTCTAATCTGTCAGAATCTATGAAAAAGTAACTTCAGTGATTCAATTTTCTAAGCATTACTAGATTATTTGGATTTCGTAATTTTTGTCAAGTACTTTCGAGCTAAACTAGATATAGTTGGAAATTAGCATTCATGCATTTTGATCCTTTGAATATTTCTGACAAAAAGAAAAGCTTAATGTCAAAAACTCGAAACTCGAGTTGAACTCGAAATTGGACCAAAAAAAAATTGTCTATTTTAGAAAAATCTTAGCCATTTTCTGAAAAAGTTCCTCGGTTTTTTTTAAAAAAAATCAGCCATTTTAGAAAATACTTTCCCATTTTTCGTCAGTTTATTAAAAACTTCGTTCATTTTGAAAAAAAATTCGCTATTTTCTGAAAAACTTTAGCCATTTTAGAAAAAACTTCGTTAATTTTTGAAAAACTTAGTTTCTTGAAAAACTTTGGCCATATTAGAAAAAAACTTCTCTATTTTCTGAAAAACATTGCCAGTTTCTTGAAAACCATCGTCCATTCTCTGAAAATACTTCGTTTTCTTAAATTTATAGTTCTCATATTGTATGTCACGTTACTTCACGTAACTTCCGATAATACAAACTAGGGTTTAAACCAACTAATTTTCAGTCCCTTCAGGTTCGTCTTAATCGAGGTTTGTTAAAAAAAGTCACGCAAACAACTTTTCACTTTAAAATCTTCAAATATTTTATATTTTTTTAAACGTTTACATTCGATGTTTAAATTGTGCTAGGAATAAAACTGTTTCAATCAAATATTACTTAAATAAGTAAGTTGGTGTTAAAAATCAAAACAAATATTAAGGGAAAAAAAGACCCAATCAGTCCAAGTTTTTCATTAACATTCACTAGAGGGAGCCACTGATGCAGCCCCATCTACGATGCATTCCACTCAATGTAGGGCATAAATCAAAAAGTGCCCTTGTGGCGCCTTCTATGATGCATTTCTCGTGTTCTTACAGTGTATGTTCTGTAACCGTAAAAACACCCATACATAGCTCTATCTATGATGAATTCCTTGCAACGTAGGATGTAAATCGAAAACTGCCCTAAGCTGCGCCATTCCTCGCGCGTAGAACACAAATCAGAAAACATCCACATGCAGGGCCATCTACAGTATATTCTTTGCGACGGCAGGATGTAAAACAAACAATAATCATCCAGCGTTATCTATGGTGCATTAAATTCAACGTGGAATATGCCGATGCGACAACGGTGGCTCCCTCTATTTCCCCGCCACTGATCCCCTAAATATACGTGCAACCTGTGCTACATCGCGTTCACGTTTCGACTAGACTAAAGTGAACTTCCGTTTCCACTATGTGCGGCTTTCTATCGGGACGTCGTATAAATATCCAAAACTTCACGCGCTGGGTCGGGTCGGCGAGCAAGTCGTACTCGTTCACAATACTCATACTTGCTGTGTGACATTTCACATAATTTACGCAAAAAAACAGTACAAAGCCCTCTTCGTAAGCCCTAATCAACGAAGTTTCAAAATTGGACGGGACATGTAGGGGGGGAGGGAAAGGTTACAAAAACCGGACAAGGGCGCACAGGGGGGAGGGGGAAAGGTCTAAAAACGCGGAAAAATACCAGACGTCCATTATGGATGATCCCTTATACTTCATTGTTTTGGTGACATCTTAATTTTTCAACGTAAAAATGAAGCAGGCTCATCAATCTAGACTAGACGATGATTACGATAAACACACGTAACCGTATAACTACGATCTAGGATATAAAAATTTAGCCAAATTACCTTCTTTTATAGGAAATTTGGGTCGTGATTTATAATCTTTAAAAGTCCGGCTTATACTGAAGGAAAAGCTGCCCCGAAATAAGGGGCTATTCAAAAAGGACGTCCTCATGTAGAGGGTCGGGGGAGTCATGCACACAATGTGGACAAGGAAAGAAAGGGGGGTATGACCAACTAGGAAATAAAATCAGTTTCCGAAGTAAAAGGGAAATTGAGTGCAACATTGCGTTATAAATTGCAAATGTCAGTAAACGGGGTAATGTACCTCCATTACGAAAAAACCTGTAAAAGTCAAAGAAGTTAAAAGCTCGGAGTACATTTGCGAACTGTCAAATTTTTCCGGGTGCAAATTTGCAAAATTTTGGCATTTTTTCGAGCGTAAACTCGCAAAATTTTCGACCTTTTCCGAGGTCATCTTCACAATTTTTTTTAAGGTTTTCTACGAGGACAAACTCGCGACATTTTTCACGTTTACCCCAAGTATGGTTTTCAAGTACGGGTTCGTAAAATTTTCAACCGTTTCCGAAAAGAGCAATTTTTAAAATTTCCGACAGATTCGGAGGACTAATCGGTAAAATTCTCAACCAGGGTTGCTCTATTAATTTCATTTTCAATTTTCCTGACTTTTCCAGCTTTTAAAAAAAAAATCCCTGACCAATAATAATGTAAAACATTGACATATTTTCTGAAATCGACGCAGTGAAATATTTGTTTAAATTTACTAAGAAAAATTTGGAAAATTAAAATACAAAAATTAAAACAATGTAAAAAAAACAATTTGCAGGAATCAATTTCGAAAATTTGATAATTTTGTATTTGGAAAAAGTAGAAAGTATTGCAAATTTGTACTAGGCAAACGTGGAAAATTTGAAAATGTTGTCCTCGGAAATTTTTGCAAATTTTTATACTTTGTACTAGAAAAACGTGGAAAATTTTGCACTTTTGTCCTTGGAAAACGTGGAAAATTGTGCAAATTTCTATTTAGGAAACGTCGAAAAATGTGCAGTTTTTCTGGCGGAAAACGTGAAAAGTTTGATAATCTGCACTTGGAAAACGTGGAGAAGTTTGCAATTTTGTCCACACAAACTGTAGCAAATTTTGCAAATTTGTACTGGGCAAATTTAAAAATGTTTCCAAATGGGCCCTGACCACGTTGGATTTCCCTGACTTTTACAACAACAAAAAAGTCATTCTTCCAAGTCGTTTCCATGTTTTACAAGTCTGGGGTACCCTGAATGCGGACAGGGGATGGGGAGTCCAATTTTGGGCAGATTTTGAGGACGCCCTGGGAATATTAGGGAAGTTGAATGAATTAATTTCTTCGCGACCATGGGTCAAACTTCAGAAATAAAATTGGGATGTCTTACATGAAAGAGTAACTCGCACGAATTAATATTCAGAAATTTTAAAAGTTCTACTAAAAACTCCAACTCCGGTTTTCCGGAAACCCTAAATATTTGGAGATTCTCTGCATTTCGCCTTTTGCATTCAACTTTGTTTTTTTGTTCTCTTGAGAAGTAGAGCTCTCTTTAGAAGTTGAAGCTAAGTTGGAATCAGTTTGTGCCTTTTTCTCCATGCTAGCAAGGCTAGATCGTATAAGGAAATAAGAAAATTAAATTACACATGACAATTCAGTTTCAGCTATAAAAAATAATACCATAATTTAAATTATAAATTACGTCTACGCGGCCGCATTAGATTCATGGTGAGGAAACTTGTCAAATACTAATTTAGAAACATGCGACAATACACACATCGGGAATGTTGCGGCATTGGGAGGCAAGTAATGGAATTTATCGCGAATTTCTACGTATTTCATTTTAATGCTGAGTTCCAAGTGTTTTTTTGGACTTCTTTTTCAACTTGTTGAGCTTTATTGTAATTGTCTTCTGCAGTTTTTAATTCTTCAGTCCTAATTTGCAACTAAGTAAATGCCTCCACAAGTTGCGCTTCTAAAGCATCCATTACGGTAACTGAGGAATAGAAAATTCAGTTTTAAATACAGTTCAATAACAGTTTCTAAGCAAAAATTTTTAAAATTTTCACTCGTTTTCGATTATAGACTTCTACAATTTCAGGTTTTCGAGGTGAAAATTGAAAAAGTTTCAACAGCTTCTGAGCACAAATTTTCAACATTCTGAAGGTTTTCCCCATGTAAAATTTGCCGAATTCGCCACGTTTTTAAGTGGAAGACTCGCAATATCTTCAACCGTTTTTGAACAAGTTTTGCAAAATTTTCAAGGTTTTTCTCTAGTCAAAATTTTCATAACTTTCAACGTAGACAAATTCGCTAATAATTTTAACATTTTCGGAGGACAAATTTGCAACAATTTCACCTGTTTTGGACTACACATTTCTTCAATTGTTTTCGAGGCAAAATTTGCAAAATCTTCCACAGTCTTTGAGCACAAATTTGCCACATTCTCCCCGTTTTCCCGAGAAGATATTCGGAATATTTTCAACATTTTTTAAGCAACTTTTAGAACATTTTCCAGGTTTTTCCTAGAAAATTTTCCCACAGTTTCTTAGCAAAAAATTTAAAAATTTAACAGTTTCTGAGGAGCACAAATTTGCAAAATATTGCAGATTTTTCCCTAGTGAAAATTTGTCCAATTCTCCACGCATTTCCGAGGAAATATTGGCCAGATTTTAAACAGTTTCTGAGCACAATTTAACAAATTTTCCTGAGCAAAAATTTGCAAAATTGTGCACTTTTTTTCGAGGACAAAAATTGGCAAAATTTTCCAATATTTTCAAAAACAGTTACTGGCTCTGAATATTTTCAGACAAAGTGGTAAAACTCAGACGAAGTGGCAACGCGATTTCTGCAATTTTAACTGCAAAGATTAAGTAATCTAAAAGGCAAAGAAAAATCTCAACTGAATTCCTCGTATATACATGTACGTGAAATATATCATATCTACAAAAAACGGTGGAAAGCCTTAAATTTAAGTTCTGAATTTACTAAATTATAAGTTTTATTGTGTCGAGAGAAGACGGAAATTTATTAACAAGTGAACGCCTTATAGTTAAAGGAATTTTAAATATACGCACTAATATACGTATTTTAAAAATACTACTAGCTATAACCAAAAACGAAAATTTTCAAGAGAAGTTAATAGCAACTGGTAAAGTTTAAATTATATAACGCTTGTTTTAATTAAAAACCTCCTGAAAAACGGTTTGGAAAATAGATAAAAATTTTTATCCCTTCCTAACAGTAAGGTTAACGGAAAAATACCATACCTATTCAGGAATTACTTCAAATTATAGACCTGCAATGTTCAATAAATTCTCGTTCAAAAACGCGATTTTCTGAAGATTAACCCCAATAAAGAACAATTAAAATACTAAATAAATCATCCTATTATGACCCCAGTTATATTTTGTTCAATACCAAAATCATTTTAGCGCCGAATTTAAAGCGCCATTATACGCGTCGCAATAGCACTCGGGCGTGAACTCTTTTTAAGAAATTTCCAATTTTATTGTTACTCCCCTTGACTGGTCGAATTACGCACGAATTACGTTTAAAATAAGCCTAACTTTTTTTTTTTTTTAAATAAACAAATTTGAGATAATCGTCCCATTTGTTAATTACTTGAAAAGACTTCTTTTTGTGGCCACGCAACAACTTGGGGGGGAACAACTGACCTAACGAATTAACTAATGACAAATATTAAAAAAGGAGCAAAGCGCCACCAAGGACAGTGAAGAGCAATTCGGATATTTAGTTTTCTCGCATCGATTTTCGTTCGGCAATCGTTTAGAATCTCTCAGATATTTTAGGACGATGCCCACAGAGGGATCGGTCTGAAAGAGCCGGAAAGATGAACGGGTCGAGGCCGAACAATATGCCGGCGTTCGCCCCTTGTAAGTCGACCGCGTAATAGGCGGAGAGTCTCCTAACAAAATCCAAGTCCAAATCGAAAGGAATGTAAATGGACTTTAATGTAAGTACGCTAAAGGCGAATGGTAAGCGACGGTAAGTTATGATCTGGGAGAGACGAGGAGAGAAAGGTGAGAAATCGCCGCTGTTAATGCGCGGAAGCAAAAGACCGCAAAGAGTGCGAATAATCAGGTCGGTGAAAATAAAGCACAATAACAAGTATTAGAGAACACTCAAAGGACTTTTATTTAACACACTGTTCTTACAGGAATGAATTCGAAAGGGCTTGCTGCGAGGAGCAAGTCCAGAAAGCAAACTGAATAAAATTCACAAATCTTCTTCTTTTATAAACCGAGAACGTGTTGCATCCTGGATCCCTCTTGTTGATAGGTCAGTAGGGTTAAACTGACCTCGTTCTTTGGGCTGGTCGATGTTGGGACCTTCGGATGAGTTGATTAAAGATTTTAGAGTAAGTCCATATGTCCTCGTTGACCCTTTGGTTAGAGTAGTGACCACTTCGGTTACTACTGGTTTCTGGAGTTCTGTGGTGGCTGGCTAGCGTTACACCCCCTCAGACGAAAGACAGATGGCTGCAGTGCTGCTCCTAAGATGAAAAATTGGAAAGGAAAAATTTGCCTTGAGGCAAGGCAGCCAGGAGGACACCAGACACTGTGTGTTGGTCTTAAGATCACTTATTTGGACTCAGGAGTAAGAGTTAAGTAATTGGGTTGGGCAACCTGGTGTAACATGATGGTTTGGACTGCAAGATCCATCTCAGTAATGACACACGAAGTTTCCTTGCCATGTCCAAAGCAACGAGATTGAGGAATGGAAGAAGCACCATCAGAGTGAGATGCGCAAAAATTCCATTTTTTACTTATGTTAATACAATAAAAGCATGGTTTTTTTACCCTAAAGTGGAATTGGGTGGCATGTAAGTCGCTGCCAGTGCTCATAGTCAGAATCGCCTGGTCTAGGTAGCTGGTAGCCTTTTTTGATATCGCATGCCTGCAAAGCGGCAATGCGTTGTTGATATTTATCCCGTTTTTCACGGTCTTTCATGACCTCTGAAGTAGGTTGGCGACGATGCTGTGCCCATGATACTTCATGGTGGGATATGTGAGTAGCAGTGATCCATTTAGAAGGAGGTCCAGGGAGTGAATTGACGGGCAATGGAGGTCCTGTCAAAGGTGCAGTTACAACGATGCATGGAGTTGTTACAGAAGAAGGCCAAGAAGATTTAGACATGGCCAAGCGTTTAGCCGGAGATGAAGAGGCGTGGGGAGAAGCTAGCCTTTTGCGAGAAGGGGCCTCGGCGCAGGTTCAGAAGTAGCCGGTCGTGTCTCGGTTGTTGAGCTGCTTGCTGAAGCAGGCCGGTCAATGGGAATGGCCATTAACGTAGGAATGGCGGTAGGGGTTGCAGGCCTTGCTAGGGGAACCATGGAGGCTGGTCGAATCTTGCCACGAAATTTGCGTGGGCGCATTGTCTTTGAGACATAGGGCGGGCGTTGAGTGATTTTTATTCTGCGGCATTGGAGGACCGTGCGAAAAATGGGTGATGCCCGACGAGGTGGATGGGTTCGTCTCGTAGAACCATGGGTTTCGGAAGGGCTACTACCCATGGAGGAGGTGATTCTTGCCAAGATGCTAGCTTTGGGATTGATGCAGTGACATGGCTGGAGACTGTGGTGGGGTGGTGTGGTCAGACAACGATACAGTCTGTATTGTGAGCACTGGTGGAACCTTGTTAGAGGCTGAGACAGTGCGTTTTTTTGCTGTGGCCATTATGCGTTTGGCCATAGATTTTCTCGGGGAAGACTTCCGTAGTTTCACGGAAGATTCCGGCGATGTCTTCTGGGATGTTGTGAAAGTACTGGAGAGGGAGACAACTGGCTGGGGTTGGCACTGGATGAAGCCGGTGTGGAATGGCGTGGCGCATGGGCCGTAGCTGTAGAAGGGGCATATAAGGAGTCATCCGGGAACGTTCGGTTGTCAGGGTGGGTTCAAGAAGCACGGGCAGACGGTACATCAGCGGTATCAGGGTCGTTGTCCATGGTCGGTCGGTCGGTAGTGGTAATCGAGGAAGATGGCATGGTCATTGCAAAGAAAGTTTGGTGAAGCACTGAAAATCTGCAGGCCAGACTATGAGGACTCTTAAATGCGAGGTGTACATGTATATAAGGGTACCGACCATGTGGGAGGGCAGGGGAAATTAAAGAGTTGGACCAATGGGGAATGGTTTGCTGATACCAAAAATTGAACCAATTTCCTGAACCGATGTCGTGGGAAATGAAGGTTTAGACGTGACCTGGCGTGCTGGCCTGGGTCGCAGGTCGGTGTGAAATGACCTGCTAGATAATGTACCGGCGGAACATGAAACAAGATGTTTATGCCATGACAAGAATCCCACGTACTCGAGTAATAAATCGTCGTCCGATTGGGATTCGCCATTATTGTTAAATTTAGGGGATAAGATTGATCGTAGGCTTTCCACAACTTAGGTGGGTATCCCTTCTCAAGTAAATAGCATGCGGCACAAGTTAGTTTATAGAAGAGGGTTTTATCGGCATTTTGCCGCCCAGGGAATTGATAGTTGAGCTTCTTTATTTCCACGATGTAAGTGATGTAAATAGTGACGTAGGGTGGGTTCATCTATGCATTGCTGGTCAATAAATGCGGCGGCGGTATTCCAAAAGGCACGAACCGCCGGCCTGCTGAAATCAGCATCAATCTGCAGCATGGCTTGAGATAGGTCGACCATTACGATGGCCTGGAAGCAGGCTGGGAGATGGACGGCACGCCCTGTGCATGTACAATACAGGGTGGTTATGGCATCGGATGTGGTGGGTGAGGGAAGTGGAAACAAAGTTGGCAGAGGTACCGCAAAAATGGCGGGTGAAGGATCAACTTCGAGATCCGAATATGTATCTGATTTGGATGAGAAAGCCTCAGAGGCAAGAAAGCCTGAGGGAATAAGATCCTCATCCTGGGGCCATCGGGAAAGGTCATTGGCCCACGGACACCGCCCGCTTGGGGTCTTAGATTTCGAAGACGACAGGGAAGACTATTTTATGGATATAATAAGCTCCATTGCGCTTTGGGGCTAACTTTGCCGTGAACTGTTTTGCTGCGTTGCTGAGCGCGTGGGTGGCAACCATAACGTGATCTCCTACATGAAAGTCAGGAAACGTGGTGGCAGAGTTATGTTTGCTGCGCCTGAGGTCCTGAACTTCCTCAAAATGGTCCTGAATGTCTAGGAGCTGAGTTGCGAAGTAAAAAGGACGTGTCGCTGCAATGGGCTGCAAACGTAAATAAATTCTCCTGGGGTTGGCGAGGAAGGCGGCCAAAGGTAATAAAAAAGGAGGATGTTCCGGCATTTTGATTGTTAAAAGTATTCAATGCCCATCGAATGGAGTGGATATGATCATCCCAGGTATCGTAGAACGCAACCACAGCATTAGCCAATTTGGTCTTCATTTCTCTGTGACGGCGTTCCACGGGATTTGCCTAGGGGTGATAGACCGCTACATGTTGGATTTTAAATCGCATGCCTGCAGAGGCTTGGGATAGGATAAATGCGCAAAATTGTGGGCTGTTATCACAGTGCAAAATACGCAGTGTGCCATAACGGAAGCACACACCGTGTATCAGATGGGTAATAATAAATTCTGCTTTGGAATCGGGCAGGGGAAAATGTTTCACCCACCCGGAGGCCACAACGCATACAGAAAAGATTTCAATCACGTGTAATTGAAAATGCAGATCAAGAAATCATTTTTAAAATTATTTAATTCTTATTTTTAGGATCATTACGACCAGTTGAAAATGCAATAAGCAATATTGATTAAACATAATGAATAATACATTTAATAAAGATACAAAAAAATCAATAAAAATGACTTGGGAATTGTTTGATTGGAAATGCTACATCATTGTTCTGGCAGAGAATGGTCTTAATGTGCATCATTGTTCGCGCATAATGCGTTAATGCACACACAAAAGCGGTAAAATTTGTCTCCATCTATTAACCCTCAGATGGATACCTGGGGTCTATGCGACCCCAAGCGTGGCAAAATTGCTCCTCTGCCCTTAATATTTTTTTGTAATTTATATGGCTTTGTGACATTGTCTAAATATAGTGAATCTTGATAACCAATTCATTGGAACAAAAAAATAATGAAGTTTAGATAGTTTTTTAGCATGACAAACTGGTTTGACCCCAACTATAGTCATTGGAGTTTTTCCATTACTTGAAAAGTTTTTTCTCTACTTTTATTTTCATATCATACAATCTTATTCCATTATATGTTTAGAATGTAAAACTATTGCTAATTTCACAATAACCTTTGTTTTTTTCAACTGAGAAAGATTTTAATTTTTCCATTTTTTTGCCATTATCTTGGGTAATTTTTTAATAAATAGCAAAATATTGTGTTTATAATTATAAAAACAGTTCCAATATTATTAATTTATGCCATTTAACACCCCCTTATAAACAGCTTATTTTTAATAGCAATATTTTAATTTGACCCCAAGTGGGCATCGGCGTCACAAAACCATGGTATTCATCTGAGGGTCAAAAGATTAAAACCCTCGAGACTGCTGGTAGACCCTCTTAAACAGTTAAAACTTAAGCCCCGTACTCACCAACGTAAAAACCGAAATGAGAATTGGAAACTCAAAAAAATTTGACCCGGTTTTCTGAAAAGGCTATTTTGGAAAATTAACAACCGATTTTTGAGTTTTTATTTCCAATAACCTTTTTCTGTCGAGTGTCAGTACATCAAAGGAGAAAATGGAAAATTTTTAACACGTAATGCGCTTATCGTCTGTTAGCAACGAACTAACTTCAGCACGTGTGGAAATTCCTATCACTGTATACTGTGTTCTATGGTTATTCCTGAACTCGTTCACGTGATAGTCTATCGTCTGCTAAGTTTCTCGGTATGGTTTTTTTTTGGTGTGTACGCTCCATTTCTAGAAACGTAATTTTTAATTTTTGGAGCATTTTGGTAAACACCAATTTTCCATTTCTCATTTCTATTTTCCATTTCCATTTTTCTTTGATCTGTATGGGGCTTTACTTAAAAACACAAATGCAGAAAGATTTAAAATACTTATAAGCTATGCCACAACACAAGTAGATTATTAATAAAATACTTCACAACAAATTGTAGCACTTGGTTTAACGGCGTAATTGGACTTCCATGCACAATTTCGATAGGCAGAATGGTAAGCAATTGACCAAATAATTGGTGTATATTATTTATCTGCGTTGGCTTAATCATCTTCTACATCTAACATAAAAATTCTGCTAAAAATAAAAAGAAGGTTGGAAACAATTATGAAAGCGTAGCATAATTAAAATATAAAGTAAATACGTACTGGCATTTAAAAAAGTCTAAAACACATTGTAGAAGTTTAACCCGTGTTGGAGGACTACTGTCGGGAGTTACTACAGCAGGAAGCATTACAATTTGCTCAAAGAGAATTGTCGATAAATCTTCCTGTCCGTTTTGATCCATTAGAAGTCTCTAATAAAAATGAAGAGAATTTAGTTTTTTTAGTGGCGCTGTATGGCGTTACTTTTTGCGTATTTTTAAGGCTTGCATTTTTTACCACTCGGCATTGTCTTTTTCGCATGCACACTAAAATTAAAAGCTTAGCTATGACGTCACATTTTGCCCCTTTAAGTGTTGCATTTTTCGTCACTAGGAACTTTGTGTCTCTGAACATGTGCACTAAAAACTTAAAAGGACTAATAAAGCATAGAGGGTTTTAAATTACTTTCTTTTACTCATAAATGACCTATACTGTAATCATTTTCGAGTAATTCTAAATGTTTTTCAGGCAATGCTTCCTTGTATGATGAAGTGGAAGAAGGTAGAGATTTTTCTGTTAAATTGCAGAAAGATTTTGTCTTGAATACTTGGTGCACTGATCGGCAGTTAAATTTAGATAAGGAGAAGTGTGTTGTAATGCGTATTTCCCGTAAAAGAATTGCTCGTTCTACTAAATATCAATTAAGTAATGCCCAACTTGCCTCCATTAATACTGTCAAGTATCTGAGTGTTAATGTTTCTAAAGATCTTACTTGGAACCACCATTTTACAAAAATTATTGGGAAAGTGAATCAACGCCTTAGATTTGTTCAACGTTAGAGAACTGCGCTCCTATTTGGAACCCTCACAGAAAGAATAAAATCCTAGAATTAGAATTTGTCCAACGGAATTGCAGCCAGGTTTGTTAAGGGAAGCTACCAACATTCAGCAAGTGTGACAGAGATGCTGCACTCTTTAAATTCGGACTCATTGAGAGTGAGACGAGAAAATTTATTTATTGGATTATTTAAACGTTTTAATCAAACTTCTAATTTGTATCTTGTGTCCCATATCTTTATGCCTAACAACCACTGTAAAAGTAAGCATATTCATTCCAAACCTCTAATTGAGCTCTGTGCTAACGAATGACCCGACGTTTCAAATTGCTCCTCAATGCATTTAAACCATTAACTCTATGCTACCACTGAAAAAATATCCCACTCCAACAATGGATGGAAGTGCAGACTGGAGAACTTATTACAAAATTGTTAAAGTAACGATTTTAAAATATAAATACATTTAGTATAAACCTTAGGGCAAATTTTGAACAGGTAATCGACGTGGTGAGTTATTCTTCAAATAGCGGCGCACAGCGCAGAGAACGGCAAAAAAGGAAGGCTCTCTAGCTCCACGAATAATGTATATACCATTATTCGCAGGTGGCGGGCCAGATTTCTTTGTAAAGTTGATCTTGCCCGCTTTTTGGCTGATATGCTCCGCGGAGGGCTAGGGTATCGCCGATTGCTAATATTTTACAAAATAAAAATTGAGACAAAATTAAAATGTATAACAAATACAAAAGAGGGAAATACACTTCTATTTACGGGTCTGGTCTTAAACTTGCACCGGAGCGGATGTACGTTAGGCAAACTTGCAATAAAATTACGGTCGGGGGTATTCGTTGATCTTACGAAAAGCAAAATTCAGTAGAAATCCATCTTAATACACTAGAAACCATAACTTGTTTGTGCGTTATTTTTTAACTATTTAGGCTAAATCAGAAAAAAACGCCAAATTAGGCCTAAGCTGACAAATGAGACCTTCACAGAAACGTAAATGTCTAAAAATTAAATTAACGAAATTCAATTTTCCCAAACTTAGTTAGCACTACTGTAAACGTTCACATCACATTTTAAAAATAATATTAAAAATAAATTTATTTCAGCTCTTACCTTGGAAAATTCTATAAGCTAAGACCAACACACTGCTGCCTACAAACGCAATAAACTGTTTATGGTTTCCACATTGCTTATTTCCAAGCAGAGACACCTGTGGCTAGAAATGGGATAATCAAAAATCAAAAAACGATTGCAAGTTTAAATTAAAAGTTTCCATCACGAAAACTTTATGGTACTTTGTGGTACCAGGGTGCTTCCTGAAACTAACAATCCCAAGGAAAAGATCAATCCAATTAAGAACCAAAACTTTATTGCCCTGTGAACTTCAGGGTGAACGTGATTAATTTTGTACAACAGGTACATTCGAACGAATAGATCGCGATAACACAACAGTGCAAGCACAGACACTTTGGACTAGCCGAGTTCAGGGTCGCCTAAAGCAGTTAACCTTGGTCCTAGTTCCCAACTTAAGAACGAACAAGAAAAGATCGCAAAAGCATAAAAGATATCACGACGGACGCAACAGGCGTCCTCAAGGTGATTAGACAATCAAATTCTACGATCAGCATACTTACCACAAGTGACACTAGGCCTTGGCCCAACTCCAATACTGACAACGGGTCACCACATCACAATGATCAAATAAAGAATGGCCACGAACATAATACTTTCCTTGCTTAAATACTCCAATCCCCCCTGGTGTCACTTCGGCACCTTAACTATATAATGCACTTTAACCTTGGCACTACCTGCACTTGGAATGTGTTGCGCAATCCGCACACACATTCCGCATTAATAATTTATTCATGACAGCGCATCACCTTGGGAAACTGTGCATCGCTAAGATTAAAAAGCATCTCCGCTGACCGCTTGATGTTTACCATGCATTACGGTGTCATCCTAAGGCATTTGAGGATGCAAAAGATCGGTGTTAATGAAATGAGATGATAGAAAATTTCCTCTGCATTCCTAATGTGCTAAAAGATGGGCTTTAATATGCTAATCAGCTATTCTTGAATCAGAGGGGGCAGCTTGTGGCTTCTGGGTCTCATCCTAGACGTATTTTATCGCAAGTTCTTCCCACTTGTTGTATTCGGATCGTTTTACTTGATTGGGGATGTTGCATTGTATAACCTGTATCACCACCTCCACCATGCATGCTCTCTTAAGTCGAAATTGTAGGGTGAAATC
The DNA here is from genome assembly GCA_034697705.1 of Ommatoiulus sabulosus. NCBI lineage: Eukaryota > Metazoa > Arthropoda > Diplopoda > Julida > Julidae > Ommatoiulus > Ommatoiulus sabulosus. The sequence goes on along the minus strand of JAQGAO010002104.1, from coordinate 2,500 downwards.
CATGGCTGAAAAAAATGAAATGTCCATGAAGTCGGTGTCACGTAATTTGGCAAATAATCTTTCTTTGTTAAAAACTGCAAAGAGCAATTTGATTTTAAAATGCTAGATTGAGGAATTTTGTTCAATCGACATGCATAATGGCTGGTTTGACAACCCAATTCTGCTAATAAAGAGAATTGTGGGAGTAAAGCTAAACCTCCTTGCTACAAGAGTACGAGTTGATGGTGACATCACGAACGGTGATGACATCAACATTTATGATGAGTGAAATTTTAAGAAGTTTAAAAGAAATTTCAAATCGATACATGTCGAAAGTACTCGACTTTCACTCCTTCAGAATTCAATAAAATATATCATTATCAAAAAATAAAGTTTGATTAAATTTAAAATCAAACATTTTCGAAATCTAAAAATTAGAAAGTACCAACAGAAAACAATAACCTCTAGTTGCTCACGTGTTTTCACAATTGCCGAAAGTGCTAGGCCTTAGTACCCATATTACAGTTGGCAAAAAGTATGGAAACTGTATAAAAATTGCAGTTTTCGGAAAAAATAAACTTGCTTGCAATAACTATACACAATAACCATAGAATCTTTGTCATTCCTGATATATTGAGGTTCTAATTTGCAATGAGAAAATATAGTTATTCGAAAAAATTTTAGTGGGAATTCGAGAGATAGCAAATCAATAAAAACATCATGTTTGCCAGTATATAAAATCTAAAAAAAAAATAGACGGTTTTTGTCATTCGGACGTGTTTTGTTAGTGCTCCCGCTACGTGGCAGTCTTTCTGGTGGCTTGCGAAGCAAATGTCGGCGCACAGCGCAGATTACAGCGATAAAAGAAGGCTCTCTTGCATAAAGGTGTCTTAATCGCAGTTTGCGGGCCAAATCTCTTTGCAAAGTGACACTGGCTCGCTTTTTGGCCGATCTGCTGCGAAGCTTGTTAAATACTGCCCAATTGCTATAGTACATAAAAAGAATTAATGTTTAGGCCTACACCAATTAAATATGAATAAGAAATAGAAGTGATGGAAATTCACTTCTACTACTCACGCTGTTGGAAGTACATCTCCGCCGGAGCGAATATAATCAACGCATTGCGTCAATATTATGATTGTATGTGGAATCACAATCTGTTGAGGATCAACCCTAAAGCCAAATTGGGTGGCGATCCACCTCAACACCGACTTAATCTGGGCTCTAATTTCCGCCATTATTCGTTAAAACTGTAAAATACTAATGGTTCAAATTTAGGCCTACTTACAATTCAGACCTTCGCAGAGACAAATATAAATGTCTAAACCAACGTTACATTACATTTTTTAAGACGTAATTAGCTCCACTGTTTAATGTTAATTGTTGAATAAATCGATGATTGAAGCAATTAAATTGAACTAGACTTTATTCTAACTGCAAAAATACAAAACGACGTGAGCACGCATGCTGCACGTCCAACACGTTCGAAAGTAGAGCAGCAGAAGAAGGTAAGACAAGGGAAAAACAAGTTCCCTGCCTCCAGGTAAGTGGCGTATCCATACGCCACCAGGTGCGTCATCACGCACCTCTTTCTGTCTACCTCCGCCTAGGCAGACGCATGACGTCACCATGCCAACAGTTCTTAAAACCATTTCTTGCGTTCCAGAATAACAACATGTTCTTAAAATTCAGTTCATTCCTTGAATAAAACACATCATGTGTGATCACATTCATCGTGAACACTAGAAAACACATTGAGGTTGTACTAGTAACGCTATTAGGTGCATTTTGATAAAACATGAAACATTAAATACAACTAAGCTTTGAAAATAAAGCTGGGACACAATCTACAGGAGCACAAGAACACAATTCAGAATAAATTTTCTTTTTCAGGAAATTGCAGTTTGGATTTTGCATATTTGCTAATATAATATAGTTTCAATTACAAGAACAAACGCTAGGTGGTGTTTGGCGAGTGTTCGCATTTTATTGAGCTCCCGTATCTGGATCTTTCTTTCAAAGGTTGGTAATTATACGGAGGGTTGACATCGCAATTTATATTGCCCCCTCTCATCTATTTATGCCGACTTAGTCTAGTTTTACAACATAGCAAGAGAAAAACCACAAATCGTAAATTTATCTGAACTAATTACTGAGCTTACGACCTTGCACGGCGTCCATGCCTATTTTTCTCCTCTAGGCCTCACCGCACCTAATTGGAAGCGGTACCTTTGCGTTCTTCCACTGTATTAAATAACTACTTCCTACTACTTTAACACCACACTATAAATAATTAAAAATACTACCCCACGACTATCGACACGTTAAATAAACAAAATAATTGTATACCACTTGCCAATAAATCGATCAAAATAGGCATAACTCTCCAGCAGCACAGAAGCTCTATAGGTCTTTTCACGAAGGTAAAAACACACGCCCCATTAACACCAGACAACCTTCACCTCAAACACTGCCCAAGTCTGCCAAATACTTTGCCCTCATCGTAACCATTTTGCTATTA
>JAQGAO010002103.1:0-20959 GCA_034697705.1 Ommatoiulus sabulosus | reverse complement strand
TGAGAAATCCCCCGGCGATTAATTGAGGTAGGCGCGTATTGCGGGTCCGGCTTTTATTTCCGTATTTACGGTACGTCTGGAGCTGCATATTAAATTATGACGTCATTCATACAAGTTCTGATGATGACGCAATCATCGGAATTTTATAAATGTCGTCAGCATCAAAATTTTACAAATGACGTTGGCATCATAATTTAAATAAATTATGTCATAATGATGTCGTCATCAAAAAATGTAATGAAAGATATCATCATCAAAATCTTATTAAATGACATAATTAATTTTAACACATCCGTCATTTTGTTATAAGTTCATTAAAAACTATATATATTTTTTTCCATTTTTTTGAATGAAAATGCAACGCTATAAGCATGTTGTGGGCACCAAAAAAGACTTCATCAGCCAAGAGGCGGTCATCCAAATTATCGTCATCATCATCATTCATATAAAAAAGACCGGAGGATTCGCCATCAGTCATGTCTGTGCTTAGTTCCAACGGAAGTGCTAGAACAGTATTGGCTTTCAACTTCCGGTCTGGAAACCATTCCGCAAATTTGTTCTTGTACTGTTCCAAGAGACCTGAAAACTGTTTTAAATAAAAACCATAAGAAGTCAGTATATATTAGCCAGTACATGATATGCAGTTTATCTTGTTAGAATAATAAATAAACGATTCAAAGAAGCTAGTTACTGAAATGTTTGCCAAATTTAAAAATACTCTAATGATATAAAAGTCTCTATTGGACATTTTTGAAATTAATTTACACTACAAAATTAAGTTTTTCAATAAATGAAATATTAGGTTAAGTTGAGAAATGACATGGAATTATTAATTTGACATTTTTTATTTGCCTATAACCTATTGATATAATTTACAACTCAGTTTTTTTCCCCAATTCCATTTGACGCTATTAAAAATTAAAATCAAGTTTTTAAATAATTAAAAATTAACGACAGGGAGATTAGTTAATTAAAATCAAGTTTTTAAATAATTTAAAGATAATACCAGGGCATTTTTAAAGTTAAAATCAAATTAAAATCAAGTTATTAAATAATTTAAAATTAACGGCATGAAAACGTTTAAATGTGATATTCAATTTAAATATACTGTATTAAACTTTATAGCAAAAACAATCCCTTCAAAATTCTCATAGAAACTGGATTTTTAGGTTGACTATAGGGCTCCTTCTTAAATTAGTTTGATTATTTATTTTTAAACTTATAAACTGATAACATATATTCTTTAATAACAAGTTTATCAATATGTTTAAGCTTAATTGAATATAACTCACGTGTAAATATAACATTAAAATTTAATTTATTTTGGGAAATTTTATATAGGATTAAACATTTGTTTAGAAAAATTGCAGTTACCTGATTTAAAGTATCCATCGCATTTTGCGCAATGTTTTTTGACAAATAGATCGTTTTGGTTGCATCTGCGATGTTATTAAGAATCTGTTGTGGTTTTTCAATGGCGTTCTTATAAATACTGCAAAAATATTAAAAATGTTACATGTATTTTATGCAAAAAAGGAAGTCGGAACAAATCAACTTACTTTTTGATATCAGCAACATTTCCATGATGATTTTGCAGCTTGACCTCGAAAAAAGGTTTGTATTTTTCGCACTCTGTCAAAAATTCTTCATATTTTGACAGGCTTTCCTTAAGTTTTGGTAGGTTATCGGTTAAACTTGGTATGTTGAGATAGTTGTCCTGTAATCAAAAACCGAACATGCGTTAATTAAGCATATAAGAGTTTAAAAGTTGAAATGAATTTCATGAATTAATGAAAACATCAAAAATATTATAAAAACTTGAAGATCACAGACTCCAAAATAGCGTGGGAGGATTTCAAGTGATTAAAAAACTTAATGGAGGCATTTAAAGAAAATCCAAGAAAGTTCCTGTAGGAATTCAAAGTTTGAAAAAAAATCGAAAAAAAGGCTACATTAAAAGAATTTTGAAGGAATCTGTAAAGATGTCAAAGTGGATAATTTGGGAAGAATATAATTTCAACCATATTCCAAAGAAGATTGCAGGAATTCCAAGATTTAAAAAACATAATGTAAATAAATATAAAACGAGAAAAATTTAAAAAAAGGTATTCCAAACCGACTGTCACATTGGATGTGCTGAATAATGGTCCTACCTCGATGACTCTCACAAATGTACTGCTAAATTTCTTCAATTCAATTAATGTTGTCTCCAACATTTCAATCCTGTCTTTTTCCTTAAAAGCAGCATCTACTTTTTGCTGCAAGCAGAAACGCAAAATGTATCAAATTTCTGAACAAAGTAGAGATTAGCATTAAATATGCAAAAAGTAATCTTTAAGTTAGAAAGCATACAGTATTTAGGCACATCCCTTTACTAATAAAATAATAAAGCGGCATCAAATATTTCAACAAATATATTATGCAAGACGTACATTGCCATTTAACAACTTTTGTCCAAATTTATGCTTTTCAAGAAAAAAAAATTACCTTAAGTTCAAGCAGACGAGCAGACGTTCTTCTTAAAGAATTCATAGAGTTTAAATTAGAATTTGCATCCCAAATGCGTTTATCAAGATTGTCAATTCTCTTTAGGAGATAATCCAAACGTTTTCGTAATTGTAGAAACTCGAAGTAATGGTTTTTAAGACTGGATAGAATAAAAATTTAAAAAAAAGAACAAAAAAGTTTATACTTCAGTAAACATTATTTAAGTTCAACCAACTTAAGCAAGGATTACTTAGTTGAGTAAATCAAAAACCATGGTTTCAGCGAAATAACGATACAGAATTCCATAGAAGTTTACAAAAAAGGGCTTCTTACATAACTGATTTTCGGTGCAGATTCTTTGACAGTGTTCGTTCTTGGTAACAGTTTCTGGAAGTCCTGCCAAAATCTTTTTCAGAAATGTTAGAATATAACAATTTTGCTTCATTGTTGTAATCGTCAAAGATTTGCGGACGTGGTTTGCTATTTGCAATTTCATGAAGTTTTCTTACAGCATCTGAAATACACATCTGTCATAAGTTCTATTGTAAGAATATTACTCATAAATATATTCCAGTCAAAATAACAATATCATTATTTAAGAGAAAATTGTAGAAGTTCTCAAAACAACATTAGTTTCTCAGATTAATTTCAAAGAAAATTCACATTTTTTAAAAAAAAATTATATTGTTACGTCACACTCAAAATCGAGGCAGGTAAAAAACTTGGAAAACTAAGTTGATAGGAAAATCATCAGTATCAAAACCTAATTGTTTTTAAACAATTTTGTTTTAATTATACAATTATAATTTAATGTTAATGATAGAATTATAATAGAATTTTAATGGTAGAATTATAATTGAATTTTAACGTTAGAATTATCATTGATTTTTAACGATATAATTATAATTTTAGAAGAAATACCTACAATTTTATTTTAATATATATTTTTGATAAACAAAATTAAATGTTTTACTAGTACCATCACTAAATAAATAAATCAACGAACATGTTAAAAATCGATTTTAATTTAGACATATTAATGTTATCCTGATAAATTATATTCTTGACCTAAATTGACAAAGCAATCTATTTAACTAATTTACTGTTACCTAAATATGTGTAACGGAAATAACAAACCTTGACAAGATTCGTAGCTTTTCTGTATGCCTAGACTTAAATTCGAAGTTTTTGTTGCAAGGCTGCCATCAACAATTTTAATGGCATCCCTGCGATGCAAAAGCTAAAAATCGGCAGAATTATGTTAAAAAATTAACTAATTAGCAATAAATTATCAAATGCAAACACAGGTGATGGTTGCCTTACCGAAGAAACATTTTTTGAAAGGATATTCATTATTTTTTCGTGATTTTCAATGGATGATTGTAACTCTGAAAGTAACGGGGCCTTCACCAATTTTACCTTGAAATTTAATAGAATATTTTAATGCAAAAATGCAATAATTTTCAATCTTTCAAGTTTATTTAACACATAAAACAGTGATGATCTTGTTGTGAAGATTACAATTATTTACCTGGTTTGGATTAATTCTCCTGTTAGCATTTAAATCACTTTCATAAACTTCGTCCCAAATATTTAACAAATGCTAAAAAGAAGAAATAATGTCGTCATACGCCCACATTAATCGTACATCCGAATTGTACTCATAACGGTTATTAAAGGGTAGAAATAAAAATAAAAAAAAACAAGGCTAAATTGGAAAACATTTTAATTTCTTTGGTGTTTTTAAGATAAAAGTATGAGTAAAAGTTGTTTAAAAAAGATCAAATTGCCCATGCAAACATGGGTAATTTGCATTTAAATATTTTTTTTACTTTTATACGTTTAAGAATAAAATCACAATTTAAGAAATGCAGGGTGTCCACAAATAATTGGAACGTATAAAATGTAGACAACTTGGAAAGGGTCATTCATTCCAACGAATTCTTCATTTTCAATAAATATCGTTCAAGTAATGAAGAAATGATTTAGAAAACTAAAAAATCACAATTCAATTCAAATGAGAAAATAAGGAAGTAATTTTAAGGACTGCAGTAAAATTGCACTATGCGTTATGTGATAAATCCTGAATTGAATTTATAAAAACGTTTGAAATTTGCAAAATTTTTTGGGAATGTTGATAAATGGCCGGCTTACATACAGTATGCAAGTAGAAATTTGATCATTATTTTAACTTGTCAAGAAATTTGCTATCTTAATTTGCATATGCCATTTTGATATCATATAAAAAATCATTTCAAATATTTCAAAATATGATAACCAACCTGAATTTTTTCTTTATTCCACTGAAGCCGAACATCTACCCAAGTCTTGGATGGCCAATCCGCACTTATGCCAAGTATAGACCTGTTCGCAGTTTGCAAAATTTCGTTCATTGCATGGTATTGAATAAGAGAACAGGACTTGCATTCTGTTAAGACATTCGTATATTTTAAAAGGGCTCTATAACATAGTACGATAAAATAGTGAAATTCCACAAAACGTATTTGAAAGCACTTACCTTGGCAGCCTTCTGGCGTCATCAGATACCTGTCCCCCGATGGACATTGGTCACAATATTGACCAGTCGTACCCATTTTACACAAACACTGTCCAGTTTTTTCATTACATGTTCCGATTTTGAACGACCCGACAGATGAGCAATTGCAAGCTAATTACACCAAAAAATCAGAATTACTTCTCTGTTTCTGCCTAGAAATTCGTTAAATTACTCCGAGCAATTTTTGAAGTCCCAAAGTTCGACAATTTCACCAAAGTGTTGGATGAGTTTTAGTTATGCATGGTCCCCAAATCCAGAAGCGGGCCTCCAGGCCAGAATATTTGACGCCCCCCCCCCCCAACCCACCGTTAAGTTAGTTATTATGCACTACTGGATTTAGGAGCTTTATTCAGTTTAATTTTATATTTATTAAAAAAAAAAAACTATGGAACAGTCACACCGCCCACCTTCCTAGTCTCGGGGCTCCAGACTAGAGCCCTGTCCCATCCCCCTTTTGTGCGACCATGCCATTTCGACTACATAAATAGCAAATAAAATAGGAATTACAAACAAAGTATTTAAGTTAATCTACTTACGTTTACATGTAGGAAACCCCCAATGTCCAGGAACACATCTGTCACATGATCGTCCTCCAATGAGGATGCGACAACGGCATTGTCCTCCAACCCTATCGCAAACTTGGCTGATTGAACCAATGCGATTGCACGTGCATTCTATCGAATATACACACATATATATATGCAGTATATCAAAGAAATATACTTAAGATTAAGTATAGTTAATGAAACGTAGCTAATTTTTGTTTGCTCATTGATTCCATTTGTTTACGTAATATTTTTTACATAAATTGTTACTCAAATTTTTTACATGAATTTGTTTCCAGGATCAACTGGCAACAGAAAATTCCTCCAGTGTGGCAACACTAGAGATATTTTTTGGAACATTTGTTCCCGAGATGTTTCCTTCAAAATGTGACGCCTGGTATATGCATGTGCATTGTATAATACATGTATCGAAGTTCACTGAAACATTCCAACGCTGTCAAAATGTTTAAATAATAAATAAACTCCAAAAAACATCAGGTAATAAATGTAAAATTTAAAACAAAAGTTTATAAAAGGACTATAAACCAAAAGTCCTACTTCACCTCTGCAAACTTCCAAATTATTCGCAAGTTTTTGTCCAGACCTATAAAATCCGTCCTCACAATTCTCACAGTTTATGCCCGCAGTATGGTCCTTGAAAATCATGAAAAGACATTTTCTCTAACCTATTTTCAATTTTCGGTCTTTTGACTTCGAAGAACTTAACACTTACCTTGCAATTAATGCAAACTCCACCCCCAACATAATTACCGTCCACATTTTTGCTCAATTTCAGGTTTTCCACTGTACTATTATAAGAACAATCATCGGCATGGCCAAAACAATTGCAGGCTGTGAGAGAAAACTTTAAGAAATACATCTCAAACTTTAAAATCAATAAAAAATCAAGATAGAAGACTGGTGTATTTATCCATTCCAACCGAGATTTCGTCAAATTGCATTTTTTCAAGCAATTTCAAGCAACATTTTCTTTAACATTACCAATGTCTTCCCAAGCATTTAAAGAAAATTAGTAATGTTAGAGAAAATGTTGCGAGAAAGTTATGGAAAAAACGTAATTTTGAAAAATTGGTCATATTTTACAGGCAGGTGACCATAAATAGGCATATCGTTTTTTTTCGATAATCTTGACATGCATTCAATAAAGCCAAATCTTGAAAAAACAGCGAAAATGTTTGCAAACATGTCAACTTTTTGACCACAAGCTCAATGGCAATGTCTTCCTACCTTGACACTGCTTAGAAGGCTGCCATTGGTGCTGCTTGAAGCCGGGACAGCACACGTTACATTGTGGGCCGCAAGTGTTGTGTTGACACTTGCAAACCATTTTGTCAGTTTCACTGTCACGCTCACATCCACTGTCATGACCATAGCATGCGCATCTTCCAAAAATGCTGATACCTTGCACGGTGTAAAATCGCTAAAAATTGTTTCAAAAACATTTTAAAACTGGTACTAACATTTCTTCCCTAAATATTCTTCAAATATAATACACACTTCTCAAAATGATCAGAAGAAAAATGGACACATTCTATATAGTCTTAATTCTTACAGTTTTAGCAGCGTTCCGATCATTGTACACCAAATGTCCGAAATGAGTTCCCCAGTCAAGAAACCGAAATCTTATGTTTGTCGCTCTGGTCCAATTCTGAGAAAATTTCGCAAGTGATTAAGCAAATATCTTTGTAACTATGTAAATTTCAGATTTTTTAAAATTGTGTTGAAAGTCGTACCTGCAAGCGCTGATTGCTGTTAAATTGCCTCCAGCCAGGACGCCTTTTAAGTAATTGTACAACAACCTTCAGAAAATTTAAAAAAAGTTTTACTTTTTATTATTCTGCACGATTAAATAATTTTATGTTTGTTTGAAGATTTACAAATTATGAGTTACAAAATTACTAACTTACAAATTTAAAGTAGGGCCTACCACAAACCCAATACATGCAATAGTAATGTTTTACTTTCGCTACAAAAATACTGAGAAAGAGTTGAAATTTTTCTCAACGTTTGAAACTAAAATATTTCTAAACAAATCATTTATAAATACTTTAAAAAAAATTTAAATTGAACTTGCCATGAACTACGGTTTGTAAACGCCTTGGAAAAAAACAAACTTGGTTTCCGAAAAATTGGAAGGCAAGTTTACGAACCGTATAGCGTATGCCGGTTTTCCGAATTGGGAGTTTCCGGTTACGTTAACCGATTTTTTAGTTTCGGAAACCAAATTTCAGTTAAGTTTTCTCGGTGTGTCACAGTGTGTCTATACCTTTATACATACGAACAATTTACTTTTATCAAGGATTAGATCTTAGTGTCCTAGAAGTCCATTTTGTTATGGAAATGTTTTCGATGACGGTTTCGGCATGAAGTTAATTTGTGCGATAAATAGTTTCTATTTTTAATTTTTATTTCTATTTTTTAATAATTTGTAAATCTTGAAAAAATTCATTTTTTTGCGTAGCGTCTTAGAGGTCGCTATGGGAATTTTTTTCGATGATGTTTTAAGCATAAAGTTAAATTTTTCGATGATTTTTCTCTACTTTTAATATTTTTATATTATTTGGAAATTTTTGATTTTTTGCGTTACGTTTATTGATCACCACGTGTAGATGGCGCTTTTTAAAATAAAAAAATAAGTAATTAACGCATATATAACACAATATTAACGCATGAAGAATTCGAAAATGTGAAATGACCGATTCCTAGAAAAAAAACGTATCAAAAATATACAATATTATGCCTAAAATTATCTTCTAAAAATTCCCCAAAAATAATACGGACAAATAGCTAGGACACCCTATATTTGCCGTATACGTGTTATTATCCTGTTATTATGGGGGCAAATCTCACCTCTTCGTATACGATATTTGATGCTTTGGTAGCCTCGCAGAGGATCTGGTCACTTTGAGCTAATTCTGCATTGGGCGAGATGTGGTGAGCAGTTTCGCAGTTTCGCGGACTGGATTCAAAGTACTGCCATGGCGCGTACGTTTTTCCCGAGTCAATAGAGCGTTCCAGAACCCATTCAGAGGGCTTGGGGGTTGGACCCATCTTCAGAATGATCCCAGTGATGAAGAATTCTTGTCCTAGATCGACGTCGATCGTCACCTTGGATCGACCGTTCTCAGACTTCCACCAACGATCCGAAAGATCCGAGACATGACTAATACTGTGGGCAAGCTCGACCACGCGAGAATCACATTTGCTGCATCGAAGGCCCTGTATGTGATCAAAGTTTGGTAAAAATATTTGCCCTGAAGTCCCACTTAAAACGTAGCAGTTTTAGTGGGATAATTATTAACGTGTCACGGTGGTTGACTTGGAACTAGCATGACTTGGAATGCTAACTGGAGATGTGCCCGACAATGTTGATGTATTGAATACCATTTCACCATCGGCAAAACACGTGGCCTTTGGCCATATGATACGTTTGCAATTTTTCCAAAATTTCCGAAAAAATTGATGTTTTACAAAATTTAGTATGCCTTTTGATAATTGGGACGTTTTTTCACTCCCACACTAATTGCTTAGAATCGATGTATTTAATATTATGTTAATTAGTTTAAACTTCATACAAAAAACTTTAGTAAATTGCCATAAATAATCGTGAAGGTTAAAGTTAAATTTTAGAAAAAACCTTGACCTTGCAGATGTCGGTCAAAATTAAAATTAACTTGGGAGGAGAAAGAAGGGGGGAGGGAAGGGTGGAATTTACGGTTTTTGTAACAGACAAATTTATTCAAATATGGAAAAAACTACATGCATGCACAAGTACTGTACGTCAAAACTCATACCTATAAACATACATGAACGCAATGTTAAATGCAAATACCACTCAATGTCAATGTCATGAATGCCATTCAAATTACACAAATGGCATTGACATATTGGCACGCGTATGGCCCGCCTACTTTTATTTATTTGAAAAGCACAAATGATAATAGGGAGTTCACAATGGATCGTTTTTCAGCCGTTTTTTCAATAAAGCTTACATGTACAGTATGTTATACTTTACAAGTAACTTTTGCACAAAGGCTTCGACTTTATTCCACTTTTTAATAAGTGAAGCTCGCATTCTTGATCTTAGCTTAGTAAGCTATATTATGTAAATTTATCTAGTTTCTTCTTTTAAATTATGTAGATAATTTTGATTCAATTTTTATTTGATAATCATGTAATCTTTCTCGTTCGTATCATCGATGTACAGTTGATAATAAACGAAGCATATTTCACGCAACATTTTAATTTACAACGAAATTTGTTGTTTAAAATTCAAGACTTTAGTCTAGCACATACCACTATTCCTGAAGTCGTCCACAGGCAGAATTCCTCCGGATTCGGCCCGTAGCCACAGGTCGACGAGGCCGTTATATTTTTCACCCAAGTAGACAATTTCATTTCGGAATCGAGGTATTTTGCGGAGAAACAGGGGCATTGCGTTGAAATAATTGCCCACATCAGAAGAGGAATTTGAATTACCAGTGATCGGGCGTCCATTGGGGAGTCTTTGGCCAAAGGAACGTAAATGCACCTGTCCGGCACAAATCAAATTGGTCACTTGACTTGACCACTGCAGTACGAAACACCCGTATGCCGACTTCGTGTCGGCACTTTTGATGTTCGCCTGGATGCCGCACTGCAGCGCCGACAGGTGGATGTGTTGTATACAAATGCATTTTAGAGTAATTAAAACGCCGAAACAAACTGCATATCTAAAGCCATTCTCTTTAACACATTATTTTCTTTGATTTTATTATTATTGACTGAAAACTTCATAAACAAATTTATTATTTGACTATTTATTCACACAAAATTAGAATTAAATATTTCCTTTGAAACAACCATACTGGATAGCACCTGACTCTTATTGGCTACATACACTGTGACTACTGAAAAGATGGGCGAGAGCAATTAAAACACAGAAAAAAACGATTTATCTATCTAAAATCATCCTCTGGATAGTATACTTACATTATTTTTATGATTGTAATATTATTGACCCAAAATTTTATAAACAATTTAAAACAAATTAATTATTTGACCATTTATTTACATAAAATTTAGATTCAAGATTCCCCTTGAAACAACCATACAGGGTAGCACCTGCATTTTATTGGCTACATATATAGAGACCTTTTTAGTAACGAGTTTGCTACATTTTATACACAATATGAGCGATACCAAACCTCCTTTTCAACGGTGGGCTACAGAACGAGCCAATCAGCGAATTCATTTTGCTTATATACAACAGCGCGACCAGATGGCGCTATAGCTCCAAACAACTAAGTGGCTACTCAGCATGCTGGGTTATGGCGGCGGCCGCATACTGCGCCGCCCTGGCAGTTTAGATGCAGAACTCAAACTATGCATGTTAAAACAAATTGGTTATTTGACCGATATAACATTCTGAACATTATGAACGTGTCATTGATTTAGACAATCGTGTTAATAACGCGAAATTGGTGAGTTTGATTTCCCATACCACGTTTTTTTGTGCAGCTTTATACTTGAAGAAATTAATGTTCCAATAACTGTAAACCAATCCATAACTGTAATCTAATTATTTCAAAAAAAAATTAAAACATTGCTAGCTTAACTTCATAATTATCTCGATTATTGCAATTCACGTTTAAGTTAGGGGTGTTTGACGTTTTTTGGAACAGTTATAAATTGCGTTACAGTCGTAATTTTTGGAATGTATCATCATACCATGGAACAGATTACACATATTTTCGTTATACGTTCCAAAACTCAAACCTGTAACTAAATTTTAACCAATTTCCTGAAATTTGTTCAAATTTGATTTAATTTCGGCAAAAATTACAATTGGAAATATTGATCTTTGTATAATTTCGTCAAATTTTCTGAAATTTGGTAAAATTTTGTCAAAAAACTTATTTTTCGTGAAATTTGGTCAAATTTGATGAATTTTCGGCAAAAATTACCATTGAAAATACTGCTTTTTCGTGAAATTTCTTTTTCGAGCAATTTTGTTAAATGTGGTCACATAGATTATTAAAAGAAACACGCTGTTTTAGAATAATTTTGTATATAAATATACGACTAATGTTTCAAACAATAGTCATATATGAGACATGTATCCGTTCTTAAACTTTCAAAAATACCTAAATTTAATAGATTGTCTTTTTTTTTCAAGAACAGTTTTTGCAATAATTCATTTTAAAATGTGGATGAATGTCGTTTAATTTTCAAAATTTTGTGAAACTAACAGTGTACAATATATATATACTCGTAAAATTGCATAATTAAAAGTTATATTAGAAAGTATTACAGCATAATTTAAACGGTTTTAATGAGCGAAACCAAGGGGTTGTAAAAGCTGCTTCCAGCAGTTTTTCCCCAAAGAAAGTCAATGTGATTAAAGCCTGTTCCGGCTTTCTCCATCTTTGAATTTGGGAGTCTATCTTGCAGAAATTGTACGTTTTCTTTGGAGCAAAACCAATCATTTTCTCCGTAAAACAAATAGACAGGCACGGTGATATGCGAAAGTTCGTAATCTGGAGGCGTTTCCTAAAAAACCACAAAAAAATGCAAACACAGTTTTAGAGATGTTACCAATTCAGTCCAATGCCCATTTCAAATGTTAAAATTTCGTTCAACTCACTTGGCCGTATTTTTTCATGTTGATTTCCTTTCCCCAGTCAAACTTCCGTAATCCATTGTCATTTATCATCTGATATGAACGAACAACAAACAAATTTAGAACAGTAATTTTCTCCATCTTCAAGTGGTTACAGTTTGAATCACGTCGAGTCTTGAATTTCTCACAACCAATTATTTTATTTTAATATGGCTTAACGTTTCGACTCATTGTGTCTTCATATTAGTTTTGCAGGATAATAATGTTTATTCAAAAAGTTTTGTTGTTTTAATATAATTTCATAGCTCCTGATGAAGACTCACCGAGTTGAAACATTGGTTGTGAAGAATTTAAGACTCGTGAATTAAATTTAGAACATGTTCTCAATCAAATTCCCATCAAAATGAAATATTCTTAATAAAAAAGTGACTGTAGTCACAATTCACAATTAAAAATATCTCATGCTGCATGTAACAAAACGATGATGCTTTAAAAATTCAAAACAAGTATGAAATTAACGATATTAAATTAATGCTTGGAGAATTTATGTATCTGAAATTCACAATTGCTAATTATTTATTTTAGTTAAATTAGACAAAAGGATTTTATTTTTTAATATTTAAATATATGCTTTAAACTCGTCAAAGTAATTAACATAAAAATTTATCACTGTAAGACCCTTTTTATGGATAGCTCAATGTTTCAAGAAAAACATTGCAGATTGAATTTAACTTTTTTCCAAATTTATATTTTATTTTCAGTCTATGGTAATAGTTACTGTAAATCTTAACACATATCCGCTTGCAGGTAATGAATGAAAGTATTACCTGATCCAAATGATACACTACATTTAATCCCATTGTACTAAAAAGGTGAGCATGGTTCATTTCGCTACGTTCCTAAAAATAAAGGTCCAACAAAATTAGATTTCAAAATTCATGGTTTACTCATTATGTGATGAAATACTTGACAACATTCGCTTTGAATCACTCACCGAATCCCATTGAGAAGGATTTGGGCCCTGCAGTGAGAACATTAACGTACGAAGAATTAATTCAAAATTCTTGCCAAGATAACCCATTAAAAGTGGCGATAACTTGTAGAGCTCGTGCATTCCCAGAAGATCAGCAACTATCTGTAGATAATAATTGATTAATATTTGTTCGTTTTCGTGAGAGGTTCAACATACAAAATAAACGCGTTTTTTCCGTTTATTAATTTCTTCGCATCAAATCGAAGAAGAAAACGTGCTTAGCAGTTGCGAAGAATGCATCATAGATGGCGCTGGCAATTTGCCATTGGTTAATTGCTATGGTAATTGTTTTGATGGACTTCCGAAATGAATTTTATCCAGACAACTCGTAATCTTCGTGAGCAGCTGAGCAACACATACTGTACTACTGTTGTTAATATGCTCGTGACTTCATTCGTCAACTAAAGTGATCGGCCATCTTTTAGAACCCCAATGTGATAGCCAATCTGGCTATTTTAATTAGCTATCCTAACATTAAATTTCTATTTCGAAAACAGTTTGAAATGAAAAAAGCTGGTGACTTATTAAGTAATTCCTTTAAAATAACATACAAAAAGCTTTCAAATTTTGCTTTTTTTTTCCCAAATAAAGTTTTCAATGGAAAAAGCAATTAGCTTCTTACGTTAAAGCACATGCAGTAACTGGAGCTCGTTACCTATGGACTCTGGTCATTAATGACAATGAAATGAAGTTCATTATTATTATTTTTTTCAAACTAACCTTGACCAATGGAACAACTTGAGGAAGTTTCCCTACAGTTTCTAAATTTTCAAGATTTCCCATTGGAGCTAATCCAAAAATCCCTCTGACCTAAAAAAGAAAAACTACATTAATTAAAAGTTACATGACTTGATCAAATTGACACGTATTATACATGTACTGATGTAGGCCTACAATATAATTAATCGACAAGAGAAGCAGTATTTTATTGCAGTTAATGCTAATCAATAGCTGTTAAGTGAAATCGACATTTTTTAGCACTACAATCGATAGATACATTAACTTATTGGTAATATTTCAATTAAAATAACTAAAAAAAATAAACTGATATTAAAAAATAAAGTTATAGCGAAATCATTTAATGGGCGATTAAATATAAACAAGGACACAAGGTTAGCACAAATGAAATATACATTTTCAACATAAGATAAAAAAAAATATTGAAGTTGTATGCATTCATATCACATGTTTCTGTAAGTAAACTCTTATTTTTTTTTAAATGCACAATCAGCATACTTTCTCGCAGAACTGCTGCAAAGAATTCAGCTGTTTATTGACAGCATATACTTTGTAACTTCAGCAACTACGTTATTGATTCTTTGTTGCAGTTATGCGAGAAGGTATGCTGACGTCTTCTTTGTGCATGTCAAAAATAAATTCTATTCAATCATTTTTATTCAATGTTGAAAGTGTAAATTTCATTTGTACCAACCCTGTATAATTTGTGTTAAGTTCTACATTACCTTGCTCATGTAATTTGGTTTTGCTGACAAGAAAGCAATGGGTAGACCACCACCCAAAGAATGTCCTGACAGATATACTTTCGAATGCTTAGTCACCTTTAAGATTCCGTCAACAAATGCGGGCAAGTCATACATAGCCATTTCATCCCAGCTATAAATTAAAAATTGTGTTAAAATAGTTGTACAAATTGAGACATCAAAGTCTTTTTAGAAATTTAAATAAATGTACTGCAAATGATTTTTTTAAAAATTTTGATTGACTCATAAGCAATTTATTAACATTAAAAAAAATAGTTAAATAAAAGTGTACGAGCAGCAATTATGCAGAATTAAATAATGTTAAACGCCAACAAATGAGATGAAAGACATTACCTAAATTCCCAGTACTTGGGATTGCTTGAAAATAAATATTTATGTAGATGGCTGTGTTCTGTACCTCGGAGATTGGCCAACCAGACATCGAAACTCGCATCAGCAAGCAAGTAAGCTAAAATTATATTTCGGAACAAAAATAACATCTTACATTGTACTATACTGAATGTAATATATCAGTTAAGTATCAGCAAAGTAAAACATTGACATGTCTGCAAGTGCGAAAAGAAAACTTCTAATTAAATGTTTTCATTTTGAAAGGGTTTGCTAACAAAGCCTATTATGCCAACGGTTAACCTAGGTCTTAATTTAAGTAAGATTCACGAGTAATATTTGCTAAATGTTAAATAATTGGAAATTTCATATATTTTAATTTTCCGTTCATAAATTTTAAATTGATTTGAAATTAACTTTTTTTTCTCAGTATGTACAGTTCTGATTATCTCAGCCCCCATTAACAATTTCGAATTAGCTCTCATACCGGAAGCAGCACTTGGGGAAGCTACTAACAACAGTACTTAAAAGTTCATATGTTCTTAAAAGAATAACAGGAAGTAGAAAAAATTACAATCCTTTCGAAGACATTGTAACAATTCAGTCAATTAAATGAAACACCGAATTAAGCAAGGCATGACAAGACCTTACCGAGCGAATTTTCCGGTGTGTTGATCAGGAAATGGTCAGCAAAGCCAAATGTTCCATGGAAAAGCAAAATTGGGTCTAAAGATGGGTCTGCATTACGATTTTTCCCATTGTCAATACGTAGTTGTCCGAGGTGGTAACAGCTAGTGTACTTCGATGGGGTATTCCCTATGCTGAACAAGCTGAATCTAAAAACCAAAAAAAAACCTTGGTAAATTCGTCAGTATGTATTGCTTACAGCAAAACTGTGGCCTAACGTGCCCGTTTTAGTTTCAGGATGCAAGCCGAACGTGTTCACCAATGACGGGAGAAGTTTTGGGAAAGAATCATCGTATATGTTTGATAGTCTAGTTCAATGTCGAACAAGTCAAGGCTATGGACAGCAACTTGGGTTGCACCTAATAATAACAGAAAATGCACAAAATTCATTCTGCAAGAAGAAAAGAGCTGATGAAAAATAGCTGTAATGGTCAAGCAGACCCAAAATTATTCTGAAATATTTTTGCAGGAGCCTCCCTATATAAACGTGTAACTGCTAACTGGGCATACAGTTTAATGGTGTGCTATTAAGAGACTGAATAGGTTGTTTGTTGGCTTTAGCTATCAAACTTCATAACCCATATCAAAGAGCCTGACTCAATAAATGATATTGCTACCAGATGTGCGGTTACCAAATTCTTAGAAATGAGTAGTTTAGCTTTGAAAGCAAATGATGATGACATTCCCATTCATCGTGAAATGTTTCAAGCGACTCGTGCCCATCTCACAAGAATCTAATGACCACAAGACCTTCAGCCATTGTGATTAGGGTCATCCGCAAGACCCTACGTCGTTCAGCCATTGCCAGGACGGTCTACCAATAGAAACTGCATGACCGTCGTGTGACAACCAACCTCCATCAAGGCATGGAGTGTGCAACTTGGCACCTAGCCATGTAACCCCTAGGTTGCAGGTCTCCACATCTCATCAATTAAAATTATCAGAGGCAGTTGATTTCCACGGTTGGTGGCATGAGGATCTTGAAGACTGAGCCGTGAGCAGAGGGATCAACTAAGAATTGATTCGGTGGAGTTGGATTGCCAGTCGTTGGTAGCAGGCTGAAGATGAGAACATGGGCAGAGTAAGACCCACGAGACCCAGCAGATCACAAAAAGCTACTCAAGTATGGATACTCAAGCAAATTTGTCCTCGTAATATTTGAAAATTTTGCAAATTTGAACAGGGGAAATTTTTGAAAAGTTTGAAAATGGGTTCCAAGCTAACTACGCAGAAGCATTAATTTTGTATTGTGACAACATTAACAAAATTAACATTTTCAAAATAAGTCATTCATCCCTGACTTTTCCAGACATTTTGAATGTCCACTTCCAGGGTGCTGAGCAAATGTTGGACTTTATCTCCGGCGGAAGTTTGCCGCGGTAAAGGTATACCTGCCATCGAGGAACGAGAACGTAGCGTTAGCTCTAAAATTACCCTTAAATCTCATCAAATTAGCCCAAAAAACATCGGTGCGTCTTACACTATTTTCGCAAACATCCAGCTTCATCCACTTTTTCAGATGATCGGGGGCTTCTATCAGCAAGAACTCCCCATCGTTGTCCACGACCCTAAAAATGACACGCAACAAACTTCGTTAAGGGCAGATTGGATATATAATGGAGATCGGAAATACGCCAAATAATTGAAAAATGTACGCCACGTTACACATGCGTACAGATTAGTAGTTTAACAGGGTGACAACGTGAAAAATTAACATTTTCGAAAATTGAGACCGGAAAATATTTTTTTACATTTACTAAAGTCAATTTTAAAAACTTTTGAAAATGGGAACATTTTGTACTCAGAAAAAGTAACAATTTTGAATATTAATACTCAGAAAACGTGGAAAATTGCGTAAATTTGTACGTGGGAAATTTTGAAAATCTGTAGTCGCAAAATGGGCCCTGAGCTACTGACTGCGTTGAATTTCCCTGGCGTTTTCCAAATAAGCCATGACTTTTCCACACATTTTCAAGTTCCCCAACTTTTTCAGGTTTTCCAGGTATGGGGGAATTCTGTACGTGAACAAAAGCACTCATTGCTGATTTTCTAAAATTGGGTACCTTCATTTTCCTATCCAAAATTTAGTAATGTGACGCTAAACGAAGAATGGCCTAACTTGTTCATTGGATAAATTAGGAAACCTTAATTTTCATTTCCAAAAATTAGCTTAGGTGACATTAAACGAAGAAAGGCACACGATGCTCATTGGCAAATTTTGAGGGAACCTTCATTATAACCCAGAAAAATCGAACATTACGCTACGCGACGAAAGGTGCAGCTCAAAAACTGGCTCGAGTTTGGAGCTTTCGCCCAAATTCTGCCACCGGTCTTTCTACTTCCCTGACTTTTACAGGTTTTAAAAAAAATTTCCCTGACCAACGACTTGAACGTGAAAAATCGACCTATTTTGCAAAATTGACACCGCAAAAAACTTTTTAAAATTTACTAACAACAATTTTGAAAATTAACGTAGAAATTTCTTTAAAAATTTTAAAAAAAATTGCATGTAAATTTTTTGAAATGGGAAAATTTTGTATTCGAAAAATGTTGAAAATTTGTGCTCGGAAAAAGTTTCAAATTTTGCAATTTTGTCCTCGGAAAACATAGAGAATTTTGAAAATTTGAACACGGAAAACGGGGACAGTTTTGCAAATTTGTACTAAGAAAAGGTTGAAAATTTTGCAAATCTGTAGTCCGAAAAGGTGGAAATTTTTTGCAAATTTGTACTCGGAAAACGGGCCCCGAGCTAACCTCGAAGAAGTATTAATTTTGGATCGCCGTGACTGCATTGAATTTCCCTGACTTTTTCTAAATAAACAATTCTTCCCTGATTTTTCCAGGTCATTTTCAAATTCTTTTACTTTTCCAGGTTTTCCAGGTCTGGAGGAGCCCTGGTGCCGTGTCTTTCCCCTCCTAAACTTTTAAGACAAGTTTCAACGAGATGCCAAAAAAACTTACCAGCTTCATTTCGAGATCGCACGCCTTAAATTCCGGCCTGTTATGGGCGGGTAAGTTCCATCCGGTCCGTCTGTCTGGAATGTATTTGTGTTGTACGAGTTGAGCAAACAGACACCTTGAGAACCGGACCTAAAATCACGACCAAAAAAAAACCCTAGTTACAAAACCCACGGACCACAGTTTAGAAATTTAGCAACGGTCATTTCGTTACCTCCGCCATGACCCTGATTTCCGGCGGAAAATATTTCATGGCGCGGCAGACCTTCATGTCCTCCAAATCCCTGGAGTGAAACGCGCCCACGGCCGCGGAAACAAGCTGCGGCCTGGCCTGAAGAATCGCCGCCACCGCAGCGGGAACGAAGCAGTGATCGCGATGCTGGTTCTCTTTGATTCTGTCCGGATAACTAAGCGGGAAAAGTACAAAAATAATTACATTAATACAACGGACCCCTCGTGGGTCCTCTAACGGGGTTCCCCCAGAAATTTCTTATTCAAGCTCCCTGACATTTCGATGACCAATTGCAATGTTAAAATTGGCACGGGTCAATGTTCAATATTTTGAAAAATTGAATAGTGACAAATTTAGAAAAAGTTTCCAAATAAACATTTTAAAAAAATGTAAGATTTCAGGGTTCCCCCTGAAATTTCCGTTTCATTTTCCCTGACTTTTCCAGGTTTTAAAAAAAATTCGCTGACCAATAACAATGTGAAAGATTTAAATATTTTGCAAAATGTAGCCTACTTACAACAATTTTGAAATCTATCAGAGAAATTTTTTTAAAAATGTGACAATTTTGTATTCAGAAAATGTTTGAAAATGTTGGAAATTTGTGCGCGGAAAACGTGGAAAATTTTGCTATCTTGTCCTTGGAAAAACCTAGAGAATTTTGCAAATTTGTGCTTGGAAAACGTGGAATATTTTGCAAATGTGGAAAATTTTGAGCAAATTTGTGCTCGGAAAACGTGGAAAATTTGGCAAATTTGTGCTCAGAAAACGTGGAAGTATTAATTTTGGATCGCCATGACTGCGTTGAACTTCCCTGACTTTTTCAAAATAAACCATTCTTTCCTGACTTTTAAAGGTCATTTTCAAGTTCCCTGACTTTTCCAGGTTTTCCAGGTCTGGTGGAACCCTGTCATAGGTCCTCTTAAAGGGTTTCCCCAAAAATTCTATTTTAAACTTCCCTGACCAATGACAATGTCAACATCAAAATAGACCGATGAAATCCACGAATTCGCAAAATCGATACGGCAGAATATTCACAATTTTGTAAATTTTTTATAAACAAAATCAACGTAGGGAAATTTTGCGAAATTATCATGATTTTTTTTTCAAATTTTGCAAATTTGTCCTAGGAAAATATTTTTCAAATTTTGCAAATCTGTCCTCCGATACTGTTGAATATTTTCTATATTTGTCTTCTGAAATCACTTCAAATTTGTCCTCGTTATGTCCTCGTTAAATTTTATAAAATCCTCTGATTCTGTTGAAAATTTTCAAAATTTGTCCTCGAAAACAGCTGAAAATTTCGCAAATTTACCCTCGAATTAAGTTATAACTTTTTTTAAAATACGTACTTGGAAAAAATTGGAAATTTTACAAATTTGTCCCCGGAAAAATAATCTTAAAATTTGCAAATCTGTACTGGGTAAATTTTAAAAAGTTGAAATATTTTGAATTTCGTTGACATTTTCATAACAAGTCATTCTTCCCGGACTTTTTCAAAATAAGTCACTTTTCCCAGAATTTTCCAAGTCCGTCCTGTTTCAAGGAATCTCTCTACCTCGAGTAATTTTCGAGATGTGCGAATTCCCGGACTTTTTCAAAATAAGTCATTTTTTTCCAACTTTTCCCGGTTTTTCCAAGTCTGTCCTGTCTCAAGGAATCACTCTACCTCGAGTAGTTTTCGAGATGTGCGAATTTCGCATCACGACTTACTTGGCGATGCGTTTCCACACGGCATTTTGGATCTTGGAATCGCTCCGCGTCATGGACTCTCGTTCCCTGACGATCTTGGCGGCATCGCTCATTATTGGCACTCCGACGGGTAGACTAGTTAGTTGTTCGGGCGTTTGAGGCTGCGGCAAAATGTGAAGTTTGCCGCGGTAAAGGTAAACCTGCCATCGAAGAACGAGAACGTAGCGTTAGCTCTTAAATCAGGGGTTTCTTAACCTTTTCATCATCATGGACCACTCGCCATATTTAAACAATGTGACGGACCCCTTACAAACTTAAGT
>JAQGAO010002102.1:0-20962 GCA_034697705.1 Ommatoiulus sabulosus | reverse complement strand
GAGGGCAGCACCTGCATCCGCTATTCATTCGAAATATACTATATAATCTCGGTTATATGGCTACACCTATAACCAGTCAATTATCATTTTTGATCAATCAGATTCCAAGAAAAAAGTACATTTGTCAAAAAAAGTTGAACTTGAAAGCAACGCGGATGATCAGAGTGAACTATTCCTGTTCAGTTATGAAGAAATCGAAAATCCAAAATATTTAAAAAACGACTGTCTTATGATGAAGGTAATAGTTAAGCACGTGAACTAGTCCTTCCGGGGGATTTTGGCCATTAGTTCGTTTTGGTTCACTGGAAAATGTTTCTATAATTCAGGGGTGTTTAGTCATTAGAATACCAAAAGGTAGAAAAAGAGCCAGTAGCATTATGCTAACGCGATTCGCGATACACATACTACATGCATACTGTATAAACAGACACGCACATAAACACGTACATATATTTGTCGGCAGCCACCTGTGGTAGTGACGCTGAGCTTTCATTACAGTATACAGTATGTACTGCAAATGAAGCTTAACTCGACATTTTCAATTTGCAAATCTTTAAAACAAACCTTGAAATATCCTGTATTTTGGAGAAACGCTAAAAGTATTCGGAAATCTTTGTTAGATAATACATGTACTGTATATTCTGTTAAACATCCTTTGTTAATGTTAAATTTCGTGTATTTTATTTATATAGAATATTAATAAAATTTTGACAAAAATGCATGTTTAGGCGGAATTTTTTCGGTAACTCAACAGGTAAAGCTCATAGAAATCTAACGCGAATACAATTAACCTGTTAGTGAATGTGTGACATTTTTTACAATTATCACAATTAAGAAAGTACACCTTTTTTGGAAGGTACATGAGCCTAGTTAATTATAAGTTTATCATGCAGTACATTGTTTGTAAACAAAGTTCATAAGATACATGTATACAGTGAGGGAAAAGTATTTCAACACCATATTTTTTGAATAACTCGATCAATTCATAATTTTATGCAATGAAATTTATACTAATATAAATTAATGTAATTCAGACACATTCTGAACATTTATACATGAAACATTAAACAGAAAAAAAATTATAAAGAAAAATAATGGAATAAATGCGGAAAAAAATATTTCAACACAGCCATCACTTGATATAGGCCTATAAATTGGGCGAACAGGATGGAGTATTTTACATCAATTGCAGCTTGTAATCGTCTGGGCCCTGACTTTATTAAGTTTTGTGTAATGTTTGGATTCATTTTAACCAATTCCTTCTAAATGTACGATTTCAGTCCTCTATTCTGCTAAACTACCTTTTTCTTATCCAACATGGCCCACAGATTTTCAATTGGGTTCAACACAGGCGATTGGGGAGGTGTAGTAATTCCTCTTCTAACAGCATACTGTAGAGCAGCCATTCTTTGGTTAATTTGGCACAGTGCTTTGGGCCTTTTGCTTGACATGTGGAAAAATCGCTCTGAATCCGAATATTTCAATAACTTCCAACAAATTATGGCGCAAAATCTCGATAAGCAACCAACAGTACAAGCAATGATACCATCAATAAGTGTCCTTTTATCAGTGTCCCAAACCATGATCGACATGCCCTCCACCAAGTTGAGCAGCTGCTGCCATACTTTTCAAATCAGTTACAGTATTTCATTTTCTCTTAAAAACAATTTCTTCCATCAGAACCAAACAAATTAGACTTAGATTCGTCACTGGATATCACAGAATTCCAAAAGTCATGTGATTTGTTCATGTAATGTACACCTTAGCAAACAGCAAAAAATTTTATGTTGATGTGATTTTTATGTTTTTTGTTGCCAGTGTTTGGCTACTTGTGAGGGAAAGCTTTCTAACTTCCATCAGCACTGAAGTATCATTAAGCAACTTTCATTGTTTATGCAATTTCACGGTATGATTTTCACTGTTTTAAGAAAAATACAACACTTCCTCGCACTCACTGCTTGGAACAACTCTGACTTTCTTGGCTGATTCTTGGGCTATTTTGTTAATTTTGTCAGCTAGTATGGATATGATGGAATGATGGAATAATACAGTATATAGTAGGCCTACTTTACATGCACATGTGCAGTGCTTCGACCTCAGCAACAGGCTTGAAAGATACACGTACATGTACTAGTATGTTGAAATACATGTACACTGTACATTTCCCCCATCCATTTTACTATTTTTATTTACAAGTATAATATCTTTTCAGAAATTGCTGGGGCACATTTGAGGGAGAAATTAAAAGTACAATACATGAGCATGTGTACTGTATACATGTAAAATAGTTTATTTGCTTTTAAAGTGTAGGAGCTGTACATGTACAGTGTGTACTGTATAAATAACATTTTTAATAATGCATGTATAGTGTATTTGACCCACACAGTATCTTTCTGGTCAACACGGTATTAAATAAATATTAATTTTGTCAGCGGCAGTGGCATACATTATGGGTACTCAAACAAATATTTTAAGAATTGTAGTTTTGCAGTCGTGAAGTCACGTGTGCAGAATCGCTACACTATTTGGTTAAAAAATATAATCAAGGTTATATCGCTGTTATTAAACTAATTAATGCGTTTCTTTACCACACGTGACTTATTCACAAAGTACGTTTCACGAAACTTCTGTCACAGTATACTGTGATACTGTGCTTCTGTTCAAGTTCGCTATCAAGCAAATGTATTATGTAATTGAAACCATGAAATGTTATTCGGTCAATTAAACAAGTATGACTAATTTGGAATGAAACTGGTGGTTTAATTAGGACATTTACGCGAAGAAGTTTATCAACTGGAATCACAGTATGCTGGAATTGAGTAACGGAATGCAATTTTTCTGGAATTCGCACGAAATGCGCAATTTTATTTTACTATCTCAGTGCTAAAGGTGAATTTAATAAAGTTTTTATAGAAAGTTTTCTTTCGTCAGATTATAGGGTCAAAGATTAGGGTATTGATTTTTGACCAAAAGGAATGTAAAGATAAAAGTCAAGCCTCTAACAAGGTCGAAGATAAAAGTAAACTTCTGTATTTAAATTCGCTTACATGTACATGTACAGGTACAGTACTACAGGACATGCATTAAGGAATTGAAAACCCATAATAGTTAAACAACGTTTGTTATGCTATACATGTACTGTAGGTGAGTGCGGATCAAGTAATAAATACTGTATCCTTAGCTTTATAGAACACGATGCTAGTTTTATCGATAATACTGTATATGTACTGTATGCAAATTTTATCAAAAAAAAGCAGTTGAAAAAACTGTTGAAATATTTTTAAACTTCACGTGAATTTTACAGTAATGCTCTAAATCTGTGTAGGCCTACATGTACTAGCATGTTTGCAAAATAGACTTCACGCTTTTTATTTCATAATTGCATCTGTAGCATTATTTTCTATATTTTAGAATAATACTTTGTCTTATTGCAATTTCTCTCAAGATTTCTGGATTCGATTTAAATTGTTTAATATTCAGACTATTTATCATTGATGTGATATTTAATTTTTACTATATTTATAACTCGCATAAAAGTTGTACTGAATAGAGTTGCAAACAGATCTTCGCTGATTCACCTAGTAAGAAACATGGAAAAGGAAATTCTTTCGTGTAAGTTTATCATTGAAATATTTTCGCGTGAAACTTGTTTTACATCCACATTTTGATCAATGCAATTTTTTAATCAAATTAAATGTAAATTTAGCTTGCATCTTAGCTGTTAAAAAAGCCAAACTATTGACAATTTTGCCCTCCATCAAATTTGTTGACGAAAATGATGTCAAGCCATACAGGTGTGGGAAGTGTGGTGAAGTGGTAATTTACCATCACGTGGCTACGTGTGAGCATCTATTTTGCGGAAAATGTCGTGGAGTTTATGCTCACAATGCTTGTCCTATCGACAATTGTTCAAACGAATCAATCAATAAGGTATGCTCGTAAATTATTATTTGTAATATTTTATATGAATAATTTATACTGTAAAATTATTTTTTATACCGTACTTTAAATAAGTATACATTTGCAATGTGAGATGCACAGCAGCGGTACTCAGACGAAAGCTTTACGAATCATACTTTGGCAATCGTGAAGTCGCTTTTGCAAAAGGGATGCATTGAGTAAAATGTTTTAACCAAATATTGGGTCGATTCGTAATGCGTCATCCCGAGTACAACTTGTATCTCTGCTATGTTTGAATTCTTTATAGCAAAGTTGTTAAAATCTACAACAAACATTTAATTTAAATTTCCTACAGTTGGTCAACTTGTTCAGATGACATAAATTTCATTCTTTTAAGGTTTATCAACGTATGGATATTGAATTAGGAGTTAATAATTTAAAAGTCCATTGCATATATAAAGGCAATGGTTGCGAAGAAATTGTTACTTTGTCAGAAATCTTGGTAAGTACTGCCATTTAATTTCCTTTTGCATTTTTCGAAATTTAAGAATATCATTGAATACTATTTTTCTCGAAATGTACTATATATATTGTATAGGATCATACTTCTAAGTGCAAATTGGCGTTACCCGAGCTTCAATCGAAAATCTGGAATCCCAATGTAAACCAACGTGAATTTGACGAATTGGTAATGACAGAATTCTTACTAGGTATTTTAAAATTAATAAAGGTTTCATACAAATGTTAATGTTCGTATTTAAAAATTTCAGATTGGAGATTTATTAGCGATTAGAAAGACCGTGGTTGGACCGCGAGAAAAGAAGCCTACACGTAATTCTGAAATCGAGGAAAGTATCACCAGAGAAGAAATCGAACAACTAAAAAATAATGTTGAGGAAAAACTAAACAATGTTAAGTCGGATTTTCTGGTTGACGTCACATTGCATCTAGGGTCGAAATTGGAAAGACAGTTTCACGAATTGGAGACGAAACTCAGGAAAGAAGCTAATGAAGAAAAACTGAGTCTCGCACTTGAGATCCAGGCCAGTTTAACCGAAAAATCTAGAGAAATGAAACAAGACCTCGAGGAAAGCACGGAACAAATGCGATTAAAATTGGAGCAAAATTTGGCAAATCTACACCAAGAAAATTCGGAATTATTAAAAGCCCTAGAGGCGCAGGCGCAGAAGACAGTACATGAGCTTGAGGATAAACTTACGCAAGAAATTAAAGATGAACAAATAAGCATCGATTCTAACGTTAAACTCACTTTGTCTGAATATTGCGGAGCACTGGACAATAAATTCAAGAAAAGCTTGCAACATGTAGAACACAAATTGGGAGAAAGAATAATAGATGTTCAACACGACATTTCTTCAACTAACAGCAATCTTAAAAGAAGTTTTAAGCGAGTTTTTGGTGACGACAATATCGCAACTAAAGAAAGTGGTGAGTATTTTCAATAAACTATATGGAATGATATGCAAAATAACCTTCATGCTAAAACATTATGGCGGCGTTTAACCCTAAACCTGTAATTCTAAAAATAGTGAATTTTCCCAGTGAAATAATTAATACTTAAATGGTAACAAGTTTTATCCACTTATAAGGGTAAAGCCAAAGATCGAAACATTTGTTTTATTTTTTTTTAAAAAAAACTAAACATGGAAGTGATTCAACATTAATGAACGTGGTATGGCACGCTACTTCGTTCTGCATTCTTGGTGAGCTTTGAGGTTCAATTATTCACAAGTTTGGTGATTTTTTTAAAAATTTAACCAATCAAAACCGCTGTAAATGCTTACTCTGATTTCCCCATATTCCCCAGAATTTCCCCATATTCCCCATATTTTGAAACTTAGCTGCACGATGTACCATATTTTAAAATATCGTATTTCACAAGAAATTTTTGTTTTAAGTTGCATTTGATAAAACTATAAATGCCACCAACGTTAAGAATTCTTAATTATTTTTTTTTTTCAGAAAGTCTTATTTCGCTGGAGCCATTTTCTTTGGCCGCGAAAGTTGAGGTAAAAGAAATGTGAATTTCAGCTTTCGAGCTCTCGGCATTATCAATCGTTGTAATTTTTGAAATTCTTTATTATACTCGTAGGTACAAAACAAACACGTCAGCGGCATTTTCCAATATTTGGTGAAGCAAAACTATCCGGAATTCACCTGGAAAATCTACAATGTCGCTTCGAAACTACGTGATTTGATATCTGGCAAGGTGGACGTGATCCAGAGTGATTACATAAAAGTCATAGGCTCCGACCTTGAAGTATGCGCAACACTCTCGTATCATTCGGAAACTAAAACTTTGGGGTTAGTTTACGACAAGTGGGTGGTCTCATACGAGACGCGATTCACGCAATACTTTAAGCACTACGAGTTTCATCAAGGAAAAATTCGTCTTATGGATCAGAGCGACAATTGTCCGAAAAAGAATGTTTGGAGAGTTCATGATCATCCCTTTGGCAGTCTACCTGAGTCCAGTTATCTCGGGGGTTGCCACCACAACATCCCACTGAAATTCCTCGAGGATCCGCATTCAATCTACATTAAAGACGATTCAGCACTGATCAAAATTCAAATTGTTCCCTATTCCATGTTGCACAAATACTTTTGTTCCAATAATGGCGCCATGATCTGGGAGATAAACCTGTTTTCTGAAATCAAACGAGATGGGATAAATGGGGTGTGGCACGATATTCACAGCGACGAATTTTACACCATGGAACAAGGATACAGGATGCAAATTTTGATACGTTTCATGGAGAACCACCTCATGTTTTATCAGTCCTGCATCAAAGGTGAATTCGATGAAAATCTTTCTCCAGAGTTCCCTCACAGGATCAACATGGTGATTTTTGACCAGTCCGAATCCAAAGAGAAAGTTCATTTGGTGAGAACGGTCGAATGTACGACCGTAAAGTACATTGAAATATTTCAATTGACATACGCAGAAATCGAGAATCCGAGATATTTGCATAATGACTGCCTGAAGATAAAGTTTGTGGTGGAACACACCTAACGTGTGCCATTGCACTGACATTTTCAGCTGTTTTTACTAATTGTTCTTTGGGAGTTTTACTAATGCTTAGGGAGTTTAGAACAAGACGTATTATCGTAAATACTGCCGTGTTGGTCTTGATAATACAAGTTTGTAATGATTTTTTAAATTTCAGCAAACAAAAATGACATTACTTTTTTCGAATTTAATTCTTCTAAGCTCACTATGCAAATAAATCACAACTATAACTTCGTCTATTTCTATTCAATGTTATTCATGGGTTCACGATTTATTTTAGTAAATTTTGAACAAAACGTATTGCAAATAACCCCTGTTTCTGTGCTTTTATAACCCTTGCTGGGATTTAATGTTAATTTTTAATGAAAAATACAGATGCGAATTATTTTCGAATTAAGGCCTAATATAAATGCATCGAATTGGCTACTAAACAAATGTGTACCTTGAAACACTTTGCTATTTGTACTTTTTTGAAAATTTCTGGATTTTTGATGTTTGCTAATAAATCTAGGTATGCTAAAAACCAAAACATGACTTTGAATGCTGCTTTTGAAAACATTAGTTCACGACTGTATAGCCATGTGCGATCCGTGGTTCATGATAAGTGTGTTACATAGGAAAGATTTAAATTATATTTTTTTTCCTTTGGTAATACGTGCTATTGCTTTGCAACAAGCTTCATATATTAAAAGCATCATTATTTGACAGTTTTAAAATCTTAATGGTTGCAATAATATCGTTAAACTTTCGGCAATTTTGGTAAACATGTTTGTTTATCTTACCCTTGATTCATTTTCGCAATGAATAATTTGCTATTTTTTCCTTCTTATAAACTGCCAAGGCTTGCCAATCAAAGTGCAAATTTTCTACGCAACGCCTGTTACCCAAATTGTAGGTTCCAACTGTTGAATCGATGATGCTTGATATGGCACGTTTCTGAATTAGATAAATTTGTAACACGTAAACCAATGTGATGATGTCGAAACATCTTCATTTACAATGACTTTATACATGTAGATGGGTAAGGTGACTAATCTCAAAATAATCGTGGAACAATTGCAACAGGAGCGACTCAAATTCAATTGTCAAAGTGTGGAAGAAACAGTCAGGAGAGAAGTCGAAATATTGAAAAACAGTTTTAAAGAGCAGTTGAAAAAACTGGCCGAAATGACTCAGAAATCAGTGCAATCAATAGAGAAGAAATTCTCAAAAGAGCATGGTGACATTTCAGAGAAATGCAGAAGCCTGGAAGATGAACTTAAGAAAAGCTCCAAAGATTTAGCAAACAAGTTTGAAACAAACCTGGCAATACTGGAAAAGAATTACAATTTTGTTAATGACAGTAACATCTCGAAATACAATGATGATGGTAAGATTTGCAAATGGGATTACGGTACGGTCATAATCGTTTTTAAATAGAGAGTATAAAGACTGCGAGTATGCATTTTCTCTAAAGAATAATGCATTTGCCGTCAATGAAAATTCCTGTTCCTTAATTTATGTAATTTCACTCCAACTAACCTTTAATTTTATAGTCTACCACATTGGTGATAATCTTTGAAATTTTGTGGAGAGATGGCCTGTACGCTTCTGCCTTAATTATTAAAGTGGGTTTCTTATTTCAGATTTCGACATTTCAAAGCAGTCATTTTCGGACTCGACATTTCATTTAAAAATAACAAACATTAAACTTTTATAGAAGCACCCTATTTTCTCAAGTCCCTTAAGAACGATACAATCTTAAAAAGACCAGTGTAAAGATCATCTGATCCTGTTTCTTCATTTTCCTTTTTATGCAGTCATCAAACAATAAATTTTCTTGTGAAAAAAAAGTATTGGTAATTGAATAGTACCCTTTTCTCCTTGTCCTACGGTTTGTTTCCTTATAAAGTATTTTTTTTTGGCCTAGTCATATTTCATTAAACCTTGTTATTCGCTATATTATAAATGTTGCGCTCTATAGCACTCTGTCGAGCAATTAAAAACTGAAAGAAAACATGTTGACCCTCGTCCACTTTTTTTATCGCTGATCGAAATGCAAACCCTTAATAAGCTCAACAGCCCAAGCAGTTTGAAAATTTCCATACTAATCACAATGAATCGACAAATTTGAGCAGGAGCTTCATAGGACCCGTCATCTAAAATGATTAAAATCTACATATGACTCTTTGCTAATAACCTAAAGAGGGGTCATTTAAAGGGAATGTTCGTATATGCGAATTTTTCGCATGTTAATTGAACATTCGTTAAACGGGGCTTGCCTATTTGGGATTAACAGGTACCTGGTGAACCATAAATTAGAAAAAACTCAAGTTTGTTGTTACTCGATTTTTAGGCAATGCATAAAAGCCTAGTCAACATATTCCAACGTATGGTCGAAGAGAAATCTCCATAATTCACGTGGAACATCCGAGGAATCACGTCGAAATTAAAGGACTTGAAGTCTGGAAAGATGAACGGAATCTACAGCGATTACATAAGATCCAGCGGCTCCGAGATCGAGATCAAAGCGTACGTCAGGTATTTCGCCACCTTGAAAACTCTAAGCGTGGGTTTCGATAAGTACTTGGTGAGCCCAGGAAACGTGCTTGCAAAGCAGCGCGTGGACCATCGTGAGTTTCATCAGGGCCAATTGCGCACCATCGATCAAAGCGACTGTCTCCTGCAGAAAAGAGACATCTGCAGATATTCGGACGTTATTTTCAAGTGCAACTCGCAGGTGGCCAATTGGGGCTACTTAAACGACGTCATCCCGATTCAGTACCTGGAAAGCGCAGGTTCGCCCTATGTCAGAGATGACGCCATGTTTTGGAAATTTGGAAATTACGAGCAACGGAAGCAAAATTGTCTGGAAGACTGGAAGGTGTTAGTGATTGCATACGCAGCGAACAATTTTATACCGAGGAGCGAGGGTACCGGATGCTCATGGCGATATATTTCGAAAAGGCCCATGTGTATCTAGAGCAGAAGCAAACATTTGACATTTGGAATGCTATGCATTACTCCATGTTTTTACAAGCTTTTGGTATGTTCTTGCACATGTTGATGCATGATACCATATATATGTATAAATAATTTCTCTACACGGAAAGATAATTTTAATACAAATATGTAGGCCTACACTATAATTTTACATCGTTGGAGCATTGTTGACCATTGCATTTATAATATAATTTGTACTCAAGACTTTTCACTTTATTTCAATATGATCTGTATGGCTGAATATAATAAAACTGAAACTTTTAAAACTATGAAAAGCATTTAAAAAAGCTTTAGCAGAAAAATATTAAAACCATCTCTGAAGTTGCAATGCAAGTTTACTTGCAATATTACAACTTACCTGAGAGTTAACTCTCAGATAAGCGAGATACGTACTCTCAGATTGCGACTGAGAAATAAGATATTCGAATGTTTAAGTAACCATTCTTTAAAAGTAAACTTTTTTAGAGAAAAATTACGGTTCGGAGAATTCGATTAATAACATTTATAATACCAACATTATTTTTTTACAATCTTTAATGCTAATTGAACATTTGCACCTTATTTGAAAAAGAAAATACGAAATTATAAAAATCTTACTATATCAACCTACAATAGAGCATATTTATCCAGTATCCAACGAAAACTGGGGACTTCAGCAGTTTATGATAATGTCCGATTTATTGAAATACGATAAGCTATGACTTGAAGTTTATTATTGATAAATGCCGTTAAACTGCATGGCAACATAACGATAACTTATCATGTTTATTTATGGTTCTGTGTATGTTTCAAGTATGCCTAAAAATTCCGATATGATTAGTGATATCATAATCGGATCTTTAAAAACTACTTGGGGAAACTTTAATGTACATCAGTACTGGTTCTACTTTGACAAGCCCATTAAATATCCCAGTTCCTAGACTCTCGTTTTACAAAAACATGGATGAGAAAATCCTTTCGTGTGAGTACAATGAATTATTTAATTAAGTTTCATGTTGCCTAAATTATAATGTATTTACAAGCATTTTCGTGTTAACGTCCAATTTGCTTCCACTTTAGCTGTTAAAAAAGCCAAACTTCTAAAAATCTTGTCCTCCATTAAATTTGTCAATGAAGATGACGCCAAGCAATACAGATGTGGAGTTTGTGGTTACCTGGCAATTTACCATTATGTAGCGGCGTGTAAGCACATATTTTGCGGAAAATGTCATGGAATTTATGCTCACAAAACTTGTCCTATCGACAATTGTTCAAATGCAGCAATAGATAAGGCGAGTAATGATTTTTTATCAATATTTCTAAACATTCTAAACAATTCTTATAAAGTGTTACAAATTCGCGTAGCTATGAACGTAAACTTTTGTTAATTTAAATTGTTCACTTGATTGAAAAATTGAAAATGTCCATAAATTTTTTGTATTAACCTTAAAACTGCCAAGTCTAATAATATTCTTAGAAATATTACCATTATTCGAAATGATGTTAGGCATACAATTAAACGTTTTAGCAAATAGTTT
Organism: Ommatoiulus sabulosus; assembly: GCA_034697705.1. Classification (NCBI taxonomy): domain Eukaryota; kingdom Metazoa; phylum Arthropoda; class Diplopoda; order Julida; family Julidae; genus Ommatoiulus; species Ommatoiulus sabulosus. Next base: position 9,532 of record JAQGAO010002102.1, on the reverse strand, counting down.
TTATTTTAGAAGATGCACTCTTCTGCATCATTGGTTATTTGGTGTTTATGAAGGAATATTGTTTGTTGAATTGATTATTACATGTATTTGAATGTACGCCTATGACATGGTATATTATATTTTTATCCCAACTTCTGTAGGTTTCTCAATTGATGGATTTTGAATTAGGTCTTTATAATTTAAAAGCAGAATGTGTGTATAAAGACTATGGATGTAAGGAAATTATCACTCTAAAAGGAATAGTGGTAAATATTTCGCAAATCCTTGTAAACCGTTTTCTTTTTCAATATAGTGTATCGTTGTCATTATGAGTTTAAAATATTTTTTTCAGGAACACAAATCAAAATGTAAATTTTCAAAAAGAAACCTTCTGCCTAAAGTATGGACTCCACCAGGAAAGCAAAAGGAGATCGACAAACTGGTATATTTGTAATAAGTTGACGAATAAATTCGTGTTAACGATTGTTCTAAAATGTACGTCCAATTTATTTTTTCAAACTTTAGATAAAGGAGTTCACTGATCTTAAAGGAGCTGTCGGATCAAATCAGCAAGAGCAGATTTCAAAGTGGCAAAGGGTGGAAAATGATATTCGTGGAGAAATCGAACGACTCAAAATCAATGTTGATGAAAAATTGAGCATAGTTAGGGACGACTTGTTAGTTGACGTGGCGATGAAGGTCAATTCAAAAATGGAGAAAAAAATCCAGGAATTGGAGAGCAAGCTCACGAGAAAGAGTAATGAGCAACTTTTAAAGACTGAATCGAATATCCAGGGCAGTTTAATTGAGAAATGTAGAAAAATCGACAACGACGTAGAAAAATTGAAACGCCAATTTGAAAACAAATTCGCCAACATTACGAAAGAAAATTCGGAAGCTATAAAATGTTTGGAAACCCAGACGAAAACATCAATGCGAGCACTTCAGGAAAAAATCAAAAGAGACTTTGATAACGAAAAGCTTAGCAACCATTCCCAAATTCAGCTTAAGTTATCTGAGACGTGTAGAAAAATGGAAGAAGAATTTCAGAAAAGCTCGCGAGATTTGGAGGAAGAAATAAGTAACGGCACAGATGCTATGTTAGAGGATGCAAATTATGCAGTAAGAGATTTGACTTCAAAAATGGACAAACGATGCCAAGATTTGGAGAAAATGCTCCAGAGAAGCTTAGCAGAAAAATGTAGAATGTGCGAAAACGAATTTAAAAGAAACTCAGAAAATTTGAAAAGGAAATCCCAAGAAAACTTGACCACTCTTAGAAAAGCTAATTCACAAGCTAAGAAAGATATGGAGACGCATGTCGATCGTATTGTTCAGAGTAATATGTCTGATCTATACCAAGAAATGGAAAATGCTGTGAAGGAATGCTCAGAAAATCTGCAATCGAAATTTGAGCGCAATTTGGAGGCTGCTCATCGGATGAATTCAGAAGCTCTAAGAAAAGATACAAATACACGTGTCGATCGCATTATCCAGAGTAAAATAACCGATGTTTACAAAAAATTAGAAAATGTTGCGGAGGAATGCTCAGAAAATCTGCAAACGAAATTTCAACAAAATTTTGCGACTGTTAATCAAATAAACTCTCAAGTCACAAAATGTCTGACGAAGCATTTGGAAATTCAAGGCATTACCAGCAGCAAAGGTAAGACGACTAATGCTTCAAGTGGAATCTACCATAAATAACATTTCTTAACCCTGCATGGAATTTCCATCTTAAGAATTATGAGACTGCATGCATCTAAACACAACTACATTCATTTTACCCACAACTTCGTGTGGAAGCTAAATTGTCTCAAATTTCTGATAATTAATGGTAGTTAAAAACACTAGTTACGCAACCTGTTCCGGTTCTGTTCCTATGCATGCACACCAATATGTACCACTATGTTAATCAAGATAAACTACGATAAAAGAGCTAAATTTTAAAATTTAAACAATTCAAATTAGCATTCTACAAATCTACTATATGTAGGCCTACATGTATTTAAAAATAATTTAAGATAAGAGCTTCATGAAATCATTATTCTAATAAGATCCAAAAGCATTAAAGTGGTAGTATTTTCAATCCATAGTCTGAGAAAAGATTATATATTTTATTCGACGTCTCTTAATCATTCCAGAAATTGATATATATCAGCAAGCAGTTCCTATGGAAGACAACATTCGGGTAAATACTGTATGCCAGCTCTAATTTGCAATTTAAAATGATTTGTGAAATATTTAGACATGTTTTATCTGTCATTTCATACAGATGTTGAATAAGACCGTCAAGAAGATGTGTCATTATTTGCGAGAAGAAAATTCTCCCGAATTTACTTGGAATGTAGGTGGAATATCTACAAAAGTACGCAAGCTAATCACTGGGGACTTAGATGCAATAGAAAGCAATTATTTGAAAGCCGACAGTTCTGCTTTTGAAATTAAAGCAGGAATTATTTGTGAAGCAGAAGAAGGTACATTTTCAATTAATGTACGCAAATACAAAATTACCAATAATGTATTTTTCGGCCAAAATCAACGGGAGCATTACGAGTTTCATCAGTGCCAATTCCGCATTTTAGATCAAAGTAACAATTTCATGAAAAGGAATGTTTATAGGTGTGATGATTTAACATTCGGAACAAATCTGCTTTCCTCTGATTATGCTTACGGGAATAAAATTCCGATTAAATATCTGGAAATGGGTTCTCTTTATGTCAAAGAGGACTCGGTTAAGATTAAAATTCGCTTCGTGCCTTATTCCGTTCCATGTGTGCCGATTTACTCTGATAATGGAATATTATTTTGGAGATTGAGAAACTACAGACAAGTGAAGCAAGATGCACTGGATAAAACGAGGGAGGCTTTACATAGTGAAGAATTTTATACCGAGGAGCAGGGTTACAGAATGAAATTTGTTGCATTATTCTTTGAAACCCATATATCCTTTTTTCAGCATTTTATCATTGGTGAATTTGATGAGTTTCTTTCTGAAATGTTCCCACATAAGATTAGAATAATAGTTTTTGATCAATCCAATTCCAAGAAAAAAATGTATTTAACGATGACAGTTGAATGTGACGTGACAGAATTTCGCGAGATTTTTCAATTCACTTATAAAGAACTTGAAGATCCACGATATTTGAAAAACGATTGCCTCGTGATTAAACTAATCGTCGAACACACAAAGTTTAACCCACAATTGTAGAACTATGGCATGTATAAAGTACTGTAGCTAGCGATGCATTATTTCTTTGTGCCAGTTTAAACTTCCTTTAATCGCACAATACACGAACCGAGAAAATGCTACGAATTTGAGAGTATAGACTTGTGTTTGTATTTGTAACAATTGGTCATGTATATTTAAATTATTGTATAATTGCAATTTAGATGATAAAGCTGTGTACAAAATCCTTTGCAAACGTTCCTGTTTTAAGTTAAATAAATATTTAATCACACCAGTAAATTTGCCAAGGAGAACAATATTGTTTAAATCACTTGCAACCCGTAAAGTGTGCACACATTTAATGATTAAAAAGGTATGCAAAAGGTCAATGCAAGCATTATGATGCTATAGTTGCTGAGGTTCAGTTTGAAATGCTAAAATGGTGATCGACCTTCAATCTAACAATTAACGGATTATATGAAGTGTTATTTGCATATTGCTATCTAGCCTAGGATTTTATCACAGTATAATTTGACATAGTATGATAATTTGATCTCATCGTTACATTTCTTACATATACTGTGTACCACAGCATGCTGTGGCTATAACTTGTTTTTCCCGCATTTTTTGTGTGTGTCATGCCATGGATTATGAAACAAATATTTACGAAATGATCTAGTCGATAAGGAAACTTCCTAATTCATTGCCCAAATTCCGGAAACTGACCAATCGCAGTAGAGCTTGGGCCCCAGTATACTGAGGTTTGGGCCAAGGCGTATTCGCTAGGATGCCTAGTTTCTTTTAGGATATCTGCAGCTTCCATTGTGAAAGCATTTGAGTATCACTCGAGTCTAGCCTAACTTTAATAAAATATTTTTGGTTTGTCAACAATTCTGGGTAAGTGATTTATAGTCTACTAAGACTTTCTAAGTCAACGACATTTTCATTGAATTTACACTGTAAAACGCTTTAGTAGAATAAGTACTTGTTTACGTAAACTTAATGCATTTTTGAAGAGAACTTATTTGCATGCCCCCAAAACTAAGCATAACCACAAATGTACGACGCGTTGAAACAAGTTCGACCTGCCTTCTTAAGGCGATAATGCACGAGGTAATTTATTGCCAAAAAGCTGGACATTTTAGACGTGTCAGAACAAAAAAAATTTTCTAAAGATTTCGCGAAACGTAAATACTTTTAAGTACAAATTTCAAATACATTTAGATTGGCTTGAATAGATAAAAATCACATTAATAAATTAGCGTAAAATAAATGAATTGATTTTAAAAATTAAAAATTTAATGGCAAACCAATCCCTTATGGTTTTTTTATCATTTTTGTTTTTGATTTATTAAAATTAGAAGAGTTAATCGAGTCTAAAAATGCCTGGAATTTGATAACAAATTACCTCGTGTGCTCCCAGCCTCCCATCTTTACGACCAGACACTGTCACTGACGACGCAAGTGTCTGTGAATTTGTTTTATTGGCAGCAAAACGTTAAAACTAAAATGTTATATAAATGTTCCTCATATTTTATAGAAAACAAAATGGGGCTCATTTATTTTCCGTTTGGCATTTTCATGTTAGAAAACTATACATGCAGGTACGTCTAATACAATTTTTTGGAAATTCATATACAGGTATACTTCATTTTTCGAACATATTCGAAATTTTTAACAAACTGTCTCATCTATTCCCGTGCTTATAGCTATGGTAGAAATACATCCAGTTGCTATTAAATGTATACAAACTGCGTTTGTTTATTTGCGATTGTAACTGAATTTCGGCGACATAATACAATGTACTTATCAAGTTTTAAAAAAATTTACAGAAGTCGAAATGATGAACACGGTGGAGGAACTCTTCATATCGTATAAACGGCCTGTTTTTTGGATGATTGGAATTGGGCATGTTGTATGTTGCGTTTGGAAAACATGTAATTATGTATGTCAGTTTTTCGCACAAAGAAGTGAACAAAGAATTGAGGAAAGCATTCCAGGCCCTACTGCCCCATCTCAGCAACAGGTAACTTACGCATGGCTTAAAAAATGTTGCTTGTAATAACAAATTATTAACTTGGAAACATTGAAAGTTGATGCCAACATTTCGTTAGATTTCTCATCTCTGTTGTTATCAACTAATTACATGTATTTATTGGGGAGCACAAAATTTGAATGTTCAGGAATTATTCTAGCTTATTATAAAAGTAAAATATTTGATCACGTGAAAGCGTTTTGACAAAGTGAGTTTTTCGAATTACCGTGTGCTAATTGATGACCGCACATGATGTCACAGCTCAGGCTAAAATTTAACATGTCGTTTCACATGGCTTGTAAACACATATGCATTAAGTATTAAGGAGGCGTTGAAAGTTATGCTAAAAATGTAACTTCTAAAATGAAATTATATGAAAAGAATTTTTCACTAACAAATTACGATTGTTCAACATGCAAGGTGATCATTATTTCATGGTGATCAAGGTGAAATGGAAATGATCTCTGGTTGGAATTACTTCCACGTGTTATTGTTAAGAAAAACAGATGAAAGTTAAGAATTGTTTCCATCCCAGTATAAAAAAAATCTGATTTTTAAAATCTCAGGATATTAGTTTGCCAAATTTTTAAGTTAGGTACACGTAACACGCCAAGGAATCTTTATCAAAACTTTGTTTCCGAAACTAGAAATTCAGTTCACGTAAATGGAAACTCGGCAATTCATAAAGCCAATTAGGGAACGGTTCGCAATTAACTTACATTCCAGTTTCGAAAAGCAAGTTTTAGTTTGTTTCCTTGGTATGTACCCTCCTTTAAGTGCAAGCTTCAGGATTGTTATTGTGTTGAAAATTGTCAAATATTCAATGCGAGAATGCCAATTTGAATTTTTGTAGAACGTCAGCGAAGTAGCTGTCCAAGCGGGATCTTCGCAAGAAACCGCTGTCCAAGCGGCCTCTTCGCAAGAAACCGATGAGGAAACGTCGCTACTTCTGCGCAGTGATACGCTGGAGTTCATGCTCGAACAATTGGAAGAATGGTGCTTAGCCCACATCGGCGAGCCGAAGGATTTCGACCAGTTTTCGAAAATGAAACAGGACGCTCTGATCATTCGCGATGCGATTCTCAAGCAACACGACGTGCTTAAGAACAGACCCGTGGACATTCCATGGAAGCAAGGCACTATGAAGTTGGATTTTAAGGACGAACTGTCCCAGTTATTGCGAGATGATCTGCGAGATATCCGCGCCGAACTCGGCATGGAGCTGGCGGAATTGAAGAAGAATTTTTCCGCTTATTGGAAAGACTGGGAAACCCAGCTAGAATCCAAGACGAATGAGCGCTTCCAAGAAACCGAAAGCAAATTACGCAAGGAATTGGAAGAAGTGCGTTTCAGCAAACTACAGCATCTTAAAGGACTGGGGAAATCTATGGTCGATGGGGAGGGCGACTCGTTGCCAAGACTTGGAAAATCGCAGATAAAACGCTTTGGCGCGATGCATGCATCGTTCCCGTATCTGGATTGTCGGATCAAAAATCGAGGTAAGAATTGCCTAACAGGTAAACCCCGACATGATGAACATTCGACTTAACGCGTGCATTCCCTTCTTATATGATCATTTTTCAGCATATGAGAAAGATATCACTTCACGTATACATTTGATGTTAATAGAACAACGGTCTTTTGGGGTGCTTGTTAGTTCTAAATTGGCAATTCCTTAGGGTGATGGTAGAAATTGTGCGAACTGCTAAGGTCAGCGTTTACCGCTTGAAGGCAGCTTCGGAAATGAATGTTTTACTTCCATGGAAACTACTCCACTCTGGCCATTAAATATTGCCTGCCAACGCAGTATTAAGCCATGATTTTTGTGAAATATGGAAATACTTGTATATTGCCACGCATTATCAAACATATTGCCTGCTACCTTCTGAAAATGCCCTCATTACCTTTCTTGGCCGTCATTATTGGCTGCCATGGAAAATTTTGCATTTTTTCATTTATGCGCGCAACCACAAATGTTGCCTGCGACGCATGGACAATGTTCCAATTACTGCAGCGTTTGGCCCCGACAATTTTCTGACAAATGTGGAAGAGTTCGAATTGAAGTGGCATTGCTTGCCACGTTTTTTATGGAAGAATACGGTGGCGGGCATTATCGATGGTCGTGGGCCAACGTTTTTTTCATATTTGGCCGAAAATCCTCATGGCCTCATTACCCTGCATGGTTAGCCTAGATACAGAAAGTTGCTCTGACGCTGGTCTATTATTTTGCAGAGAATGGATACCACATGAAACCCTTCACTCAGACATGGGAAATCGACGGATTTGCTCAGAAGTTGCAGGGTTTGTGGGAAAAGACGGAGGAAGTGGTTTCCAAAGACTTCTATATCGCGAACAGGATACTGTTCAGGCCATCGCTGATCACGTGCAACGGTACGAAGGTTATACTGATCAAGATTAGCATCACTGACGAGCGACGGCTGAAGGACGTTTGTTCATTTCCGTTCCTGCACGCCAGACGCTACATTCTACTCGACCAGAGCGGCGAGGAGCCCCGTGACGACATCGAGGTTTGTGACTGGCCCTCTTTCCGCGAGAGTCGAGCAGAAGATATGGTTAAGAAAACCTTCGGCCTTCCCATGCTCTGCACGTTGGAGATGTTGCAGGTTAAAAATAAGTACGTGAAGGATGACAAAATAAAGATCGAAATCATGCTGGAGCCCATCCGTTACCTAGCCCGGAAGGTCGCCTTTACCAACGGCCACTTCGATTGGAAGATTGATGGCTATTTCAAAAAGAAGCAGTCAGAGATGGATGGTACACATCTGTGGTCAACTAGCGAACCTTTCAGCGTGGACGGCTACCTCATGCGTGTGGAGATGTCCATGAACGGCAAAGGGGTGGAAAAGGAGGGATTCAACTCCCTCTTCCTGCAGGTCCTCTTGGGGGAAGACGACTACTCGCTTCCTTTTCCGTTCAAGTGCGGCATCACATTCTCTCTGATGGATCGGTCAGGTGCCGGAGAACACGTCACTAACACGCAAGTTGTTGTGTTCAACGAACGGAATCTCAACTTGCGCATTCCCGAATTCGTCAAGCAGGAAATGACCGAAAAGTCAAAGTTCCTGATAGACGACTCTATTGTGATCAGAACCGAAGTGAAAGTTCTGAAGCTGGATAAGACGGATGAGGATGAGGCGAAGGATGAGGTTAAGGATTCGGCCTATTTTTTAACATTAGATTGAAATTTGTTTTCGTATAAAATATTTCTAACCATGAAAAATAGCTGTTGTATTCTTGAATTTTATGATAATTTACCGGAAGAGAATTTTTTTTTTTAGAAACGGCTCTCTTAATCTAATTGTCACGTTTGCAACTGTTTGTCACGAGCGTTGTTTTCTGCCTTTATTGTAGTCTTTTTTTTTTTTTCCAGAAAAAGGTTTTAGCGCGTGTTGCTGTTATTTTTTTTCGCTAATTTTGTTTTTCAAAGATAATAAAGTAATTTTTTTTGCACTTTATTTTACAGCAATTTTTGTTACGCGAATTCGTGACACCTTCGAAGTGGTTTTAAAAGTTGTGATTTTTTAATTTTTAAGAACCATTATGTGAATTACCATGCAATAAATAGAAGTAATTGGATGAGTACTACATTAATATAACAGGGAATAATAAATCTTCAACTTATAATAGCCTACTTCATTAATATGAGTATTTACAATAATTTTATGCTTTTTTCTAGCATAGGGATTATACATGTACGATCATTTACATTTATAGGGACATACGATCGACGCTCGCGATTGATCGCGTGAAGTCTTCGTTGAACCTTCTAAGATGGCTGCCATTCATTTCTCGAAGCGTGAATAAATGAACCGATTGGTACTTCTGGTTGTCACTCTCAACTTGATTCCAAATGTCGATCGTAACTGGCGTAGGAGCATTCTCCTGAAATCGGGCGAGACCCCTCCCTTTCATCTGGCATTTGTTTGCTGACTGTAGGGAATTGAGTTGAATTGAACTTAGTATTTAAATATAATCAGAGACAATTGAACCAATAACATTTGTCCGTTTTATAAGCAAAAAGGAGTTATGAACAATCAAAAGTAGCGGAACAAAAATAATCGAACATCATACTGTATTAAGTCCATTATGCCTTAATGATTTCTGCAAAATGCAAAATATCATAATCTGCATGAAACAAGCATTGTCCTACGCTTTCGATTTTTGTTAAAAAAAATGTACATGTATATGTTCAATTTAAGAACAATACCCAATAAATCATTTAAGCCATGATTATTTTTTATTTCAGGTTATGCAAACCTTACACATTCAGTAATAATGTCATCACTTGTAATGACATTTCCTCTAAAAGTGTTGCAACATCATTTTTC
>JAQGAO010002101.1:0-20962 GCA_034697705.1 Ommatoiulus sabulosus | reverse complement strand
AATGAGCAAGTTTTGGTCAGGGAAAAGTCATGGAAAAGTCAGGGAAATTGAAAATGAAAATTGTGTGGCCACCCTGAATTATAAGTTGGATGGATTACTTGATTGACTTATTTACAATATTAGCCGTAGGTGGTGTCGTTATCAGGTGATAAAGTATGTAACCACCTATCGTACCCTGACGTAAATTTACAATTTGAATTATCTGCTCGGTTCGGCGCCTGCCTTATTTTGCAAGCAACAACTTCCTAGGTTGGCTAAAGCAGCAATGAGTTACGAGAAATTCCTCTCACCTTTTACGCCTCCTTTCTGGCTACCAGCAATATATTTGGACAGGCGAATAGCTGGGAGGGGCAAGAATCCTCGTGATAATGGCATCACATCGAGCGTGACATTGTGATTTCCTTCCGGACCCATCATCACCACTCCTGCAGATGATGGCAAAATTAATTTCTGTACAAAAATAAATGTTTTTGTACGATGCTTTAGACATTGCCATTCCAATTATGCTGACCTGCTGTGCGACCGCAGACTGCCCACATCATTTGATCAGCCAGCACCTCGTACATCAGAGATGGAAATTCTAACGAATGGGTCGATGCTATGCTTATGTTCATGTGGCAAATGCTGCCCACGCGGCAAAACTCAGAGCTGACTGGCTCCACTTTGGATCTCAAGGTGTAAAGAGTCTGAAATAAACAATTTATACTTAGCATCGCAAGACCTAAATATTGGAATTTTTAAAACAAAAATGGACAACACATTAGACAGAATAATATCCTAGATCTTTTTTGAAGGTTTATTTCCACAAACAACTGATTCACATCCGCTAGGGCACTAATTTTTTTCCGTGCATTTGTCATACGCCACTAATTTTTAACAAAAATACGTGTAAATTAAAAGAATTTCAAAATTAATTATTATAAACAGATCTTGAGAGAAGTGGGGATTATGGAGCAAGAGGATTAAAAAAAAAACTTAAGAAGCTGGAAATATTGTGAAGAACAACCTTACACTCACCTTGTAATCAACGACGTCAAATTGATGTTTATAAACCTGTTGCAATTGCTGCGATTCATCAGCTGTTCTGTCATCTACACTCATTATTTTCTGACGATAATTCACAGTAAATTCCAGATGTAGTGGAGGGCATTCGGTGAGGTTACTGACCAGTTCCCAAGCATAAGAAGCGTTTTGATCTTTGCAAACACACTAAACAGAAAATCAAAAAATTGAGGTCGGCAGGACGTCACAAAATGTAAAATGGCAACATCACGAGAGCTACTTACTAGGCTCTGTCTCAAAGGATTAAGAGGGACAACAGCCACCTCTCCGCAATTCAACACGCTTAGATCGTGGCTGGACAGCTCAAACGCTTCCTTCTGTAGACCTTGCACAACCAGCTGCACATATTTTCTGAAAGTGGAAAATAAAAGTCAAACTATTTAATCACAGCTGTAAAATTCCAATGTCGAAGCTTAAATTTTACAAGAATTCAGCTTGGGGAAACAAGCAGCAGAATTCTTGTTCTCTTTCTCTGTTTGGAAAAACAGTTTTGTTTGCTTAGTCGTCTGATAGAGCTATACGACCCCTTGGTTTGATTTTGTGCAATTTTTTTGGTGCTTGGATTAGTTTTCAAATATTTTTTTTTGTTCAAATGCATCAATCAGTTTTAGAAAAAGAACTTTGTAAATTTTTTTAGTCAAAATCAGGAGAGGAATTACGGAAATAGCAAAGTAGACGCTCATTTGATGGCAAGCAATTTGCAAGATATGTTCATAAATGCAAATTGACTTACAGTCTATATCTGCAATTATTTGATGTGGATAAGTACATTAAGATAGGCGTTTTCTCAACGTCAAAAAAAAAAACGCTTTTAAGGCTTTCAAAGATGGATTAGGAGCAAGAAAAATGTTTCCAAGTTATCTGCTATGATGAATCCAGTATACATGTAGATGATTTTAAGGTGTTCACCTGCTATTAGCAGTATGCAGCTTATGGGTGGCCGAAAATGGAAGTACAAAAACCAAAGACGACTCTTGTTTTTCCATAGACCACGGGCTCACGATGGACACCTTCCTTTCCAAGGAGCTCGGATCTTTCTGCGAGGTTACTTCGGCCAAAACCTTCACTTTGCAAATTGTGGTCTGAAATGGCCCTACTGGTGACAAAGGACACTCTACGGATTGCATAAATGCAGGTTCTTCTTCGACATCCTCCACCTAAGCAGGGTCCAAAAAAAATGAATTTGGAGTATTATTTGGCGAAAAATTTATATTTTTTTGCATTCATACCATTCCTACCTTAAGTAGAAGGCCTTTCGAAGCCTGTAATCTTACGACCGTTTCTGGTTCAATGGTGCTACTTCCTGTGTGTACGGTCAAAACTAATTCGCATTCTGCCCCAGCAACAAGATCACCTTACAACACCGTTTTTTTTTTAAAAAAAAAAACTTAATCAACTTTCAGTTCGAAAATAAAGCGTATATGAGTTAAAAGATAAAATAAGTAGAACCTTTGCCAGCCCGCTGCAAAAACATTCTTGGTTTCTCGCACACCACTTTGTAATTGACCACTGGGCATGCATTAGCCACGAGAAACTCCAAGTTGTCAGTCTGGATGGACAGCTGGTTGGAGGCAAAATTGCCAGCACTGCTCACCTGTCGGATTGACAGAATGTAGTTCATTTGTAAGTTTTTCTTGAAAATGTTTGAGCCAATTTTTAAATTACAGAATGTGATGCTCTGAGAGAAGTATTCACATTATCTCTTCAGCGATCATTTTTGCCTTGACTAGCCAAAGTGATCGATAGCATTAGAATTCAAGACCCATTCCATCAAATGCTGACTCCATAAGTCAAGCTTGTCAAGTAATGTAGACCAAAGCCACTATGTCCACAACAGATACATCCACGATGAATTCCATGGCAAATTTACTAAACTTACCCTATGCAGGAACTCTACCGCATTATCTCCAGGTTTAAGTGTAACATCCTTGATCGAGATACACTCTGTGAAATCCTCTTTGATCACTTCCTTCTCCTTGAGCGCATATTGGCTGTCCCTCCTCCGTAGAAGAGTGTGCAGGTTAGTGCATGCAATGCTCACGCTGGTCAAGCTATGGTCCTGTTTGTAATCAAAGTGCTCTTCTAATTCGATGACAGCAGGTGCCATGTTGTTTGTCCAATCAGAAATGGATCGTCGTGACTGGGTCGGCTTCAAGGCACAAGTGTTTGCACTCTGCATTTCCAACTGTGATCCACTAGTGGCTTGCTCGTCTTCCTTCAGACGTTTTATCGACAGACTAATCTCTTTACAGGTAATCTCCTCGACCAAGTTGCTTCTCAGCTCCATCGATATCGTTAACACGCTGTCGCAGATGATGATATCGGAATCAGATTTGATCGAGATGGACTCCACCGAGAAAATCGACTGTGCCGACATCATTAGTTTGCTATCTGCAGTGGAAACAAAAAACAGACTGACAAATCTAACTCACGCTATGAAAATGTATGCCATGCAAGCACCAAAACAGCAAACTTGCCTTTATATGAGGAATTCGCCAAATCAAACATTTGATTGAAATACGTCAATCTCTGCTTGCTGCTTGAGCAGTCACTGGATGCTATCTGAGCGCACATTTTTATACATGTGAGACAGTTAAGGAAATCAATTCTCTTTCATGTGTTGACCAGATTTTTTTTTTGTTTTAAAATAACTACCATAAACCAGGGATATGATGAAGCTCAACTGATCATAATACACACATCTTAATATCGTTTTTTACTAAACCTCAACATTAAGCAACCCGAATATTAAAAAATCATCACTCTGAAATCTTCACTATGATAAAAGCGTAAAAAATTGATAAAAATGAGCGATAATACATCCTGGAATTAGTAGCAAAGTCAACATTCAAAACGTTACTGCTAACAGTTAAATTAATCCCCTTAAGCTTTCACTTTAGTGATACGATAGAAGGATATTTTTCATAATCTTTCATGATCTTGTAGCATTCGACCAACTCCAATTGAGTCTGTGTTGCCAAGATGGTCCAATTTTCTTTCAAGCAAGTCTTCAGCACATCGCACAAAAATGCGGCTGCTTTGTGAGGTTCACCAAGTTTCCTGCAACAACAAATTTGTTATCAGTCAATAGTTCAAACTGTTTTGCAGCAATAGACAAATAAACGAACATGTAAAATTGAGCCAAATCTTTGCCAATGAGACGAGCTGAACGAATTCTGCCTATATGCTTGAAGGTTCCCATTGCCAATTCAGATAGCTCCTAAAAAAAACACTCATGTTGTTACTGTAAATAACACTACTGCCGTCATCATTAGTCGAAAAACTTTTTTTTTACCAAGTAGTGGTGCTGAAATGAACCCCTCGAGGACAGGGCTTCCCTCAATTTGCTCATAGGCGTCTGTGGATTTTTATCTGAATAAAATCATAATTTGCAACATAATTTTCACTCACATTCTTAAAAAAAGCACTTACTAGTTTCTTTAGCCATTGCCGATTAAAGGTTAATCGATTATAAAAATGTTACAGAACTTGAGATTTGTTGATTTTGCTTTTAATAAGCAACACCAATGGAATTTTTTTTGAATAAGTTCATGATTCAAGAAAAAGAAGAAACCGGTTTGAGGAACTGACCTTGCTAGTTGATTGCGTATTTTAAATTAGATAAACATGGAGATAAACAAATAAATACGCATTCATTTTGTTTTTGATTCTCAAAACGTTAATAGAACCCTAATTTTCATTCTCTGCCAAAACGACGTTATTAAAGTGTAAATAACTTTGGATGGAAATAACGTTATAAAAATAAATTTTACAAACGAAGATTAAATATATTGTTAAATAAGTTATGGGGGAACGGGTTAGTAAATATTTTCTTTACACAATTTGACAGTTGCATGCATACATTTCGTTTCAGAAACTGGTTTCAGGGCCTTTGACAAAACTCCCTCTGAAAAAAAATGTAAATAATAAACTCACAGGGATTTATTAAAGGATTAACAGGAACAAGAAATTAATTTTTATCAAAATAAGTGTACCAATAAATTATAAAACCAAACCTAATAATTTGCCTAAGTATCTTGATTTTGGTATATTGATACTAAAAACCTCAAGGATATTCATTTTTGGAAGATCACACTGATTCTCAAAAAACTAATTAGCACTATGAATATTCAGATAATAGAATGTTTCTGAATGGATTAAATTATTTTTCACATTTTCTGAAACTGAGCACATTTATGATTGCTAAATATTAAAAGACTGTACAGAGTAGGCAATTCTGCTCACTTTCTTCACCGTTTTCTTCGACCATTCCAGCCAGCAATCCCACCGCCAAATGCAGTTGTTCGGAGGTTTCAACTGAACCAGGCATGAGACCACACAAAATGCCCAATTCTTGGAGCTAACAAATGTTTGACAATTGCATTGCTACAATTTCACTGACTACTGTTCTTACAAGAAACTTCAGTCAAAATGTAGTAAAATTACCTTATCGCGTGCATATGCCCATAAGCCAGCTGTGTATAAAGAGTATGCTTCAACGTGGCTCGAGTCGTTAAATCGCTCACAGGTAAGCAAAACCTCAAGACAGCTGAGAAAAACCCAACATGACATAGCACCAGGAGGTAAGGCCACCTGCAACAGTAAATCAAATTAGATTATTTAAAAAGTAATATTATATATCGATAGATTTTCTATCACAGCATAAAATAATTTAGAAAAAAAACTGATAATATCTTAAAATAAAATATTGAATTCGATATTAGAGTTATGGATTCTTTATTTTTTAAAACAAAAAGTAATTAGCAATGTTTTTAATTTTTTTGGTTTTTACATTACAAATTTAAAGGCTCCTTGAAAACTGATCTTACATAAACGTAAGCGTTTCTGATTTACCTCGAGAATCTGAAGTTCATTGATGCAATTGTGTAGAAATGGCAACATTCTCTGCGCTATTTCCCACGGGCGAAACAGCAACAGCAGCAGTCCGCATTGCCTAGAAAATAAGTAGTTGCGCAGGTCCAACAAGGAGGCCTTTCCAGCACTAATCAAATCTCTTTTTTTAGCATTCGTTATCCTGGACAGAGTCAAACCCATCCAAGAATCGCAGGTTCGCGAGAATTCGTGCAGCCATTGGGGAGTATCTAGGGGAGAAACTACGTTAACAAAAGTAGTTGATCATATATTAATTTTCTACTTGTCAATATCATAAAGAATACCTCCGACGTTTGAATTAAGAACAAATTGGGTGAAGAGTGCATCCAGTTCGTCGTACTGAACCAGAGATTCATCATAAATGCCCAACATTTCAAAGACAAAAGCAAGCTCCTCCTGAGAAAAAATAAATTGGGATTATATGTTTGAGTTCAGATAACGACTCCCATGGTCATGATTAGGTAATCCAAAATCGTGATAAATTTCAGTTACTAGAAGTAAAAGATTGGTCATCATTCAAGTGGAAGAGATTTTTAAGATGAGAAAAAGTCACTGCACTCGCCTGTAAAAGAAAGTATTCACAAAAGCTCCATCCTGGTTCGTTACGCCTTTCTCGCTGAGATCTCATATGCTCCTCAAACTTTATTAAATTGCGGTTATAAGCAGTAAGCACTAACTGCCTAACGCGTTGTAACAAGTTTTGCCACGACTCTGCTCCTCTAGCATCACTTTTCAAGGGATCCAAAAGGGCTAAGCATCTAAAGATAACGTAACTAGATAAGAATTGTGTTCCTAAATATTCAAACATCAAGTTTATACTACCTACACACAACAATTTTTGAGGACAAACAACAAACTTGCCTCTCTGGATGTTTATTGCAAAAATCGTTTTTAATCTTGTCCATAACAGATGCCTTCGGCAGAAGTTTCGTCTTATTTCCCTTCCGACTGTCCATCGTTTCAACGCTGATAATGAGCCAATCGTGCACGCCATGGTTTTTCAAAGCTGTTAACCAACTGCTGATCTCATCTTTTACCACACCCTTGTACACATCAACGTCCTGGCGTGCAATAATTTAAAAGGACGTATAGGATTACGGATTTTTAATAAATACGCTTTGCATTTTCATGCGAAAAAGATAAGTTTTACAGCAGATTTCTTACCGAGCAATCTGTCCAATATGTATGGAAAAACGGCTGACCAATTAACTTCCAGTCATTTTCCTTGGGAATGATGTCTTCGCTAAATTTTATGAAAGTAGCTTCGACACACACCTTTTTGGCTGCTCGACCGAATGACCTGCAATTTTGAAGCAATACGAACGTATTGATATATCAAAAGTCCATCTCGTATGTTAACTTGAACGTACTGTCACAGTATGGTTGCCGGCTACTGTACAAAAAGCACACTTACCTCCTCCATTCCACATGTTCAACAGAGAGTTGCTGCGATATGCCAAACTCCAATGATGTAAAAAGAGATTCATCGCCACAATCTGCATACAAACAAATGAAAATATCGCTTCGACTGATTCGTGTCTGAACATGTTTATCATCATGTGATGTCAACATAAGACGAAATATGTAAATTCTCATAAGTACACGTCGATCCTGACAACACAAATTCGCGTGTTTTTGGCCAACTCATGCTTCTTATTGTTAGTTTTTGATATAAAGTAGTACATACGGCCAAATTCGTGTTCGTTCTTTGACGTTCTAATATTCGTAACAAATCCGTCAGACCCCGAAACGAACAGAAAAGGTCATTGGCACATTACCACCTGTCAGTGTCTGTTTTGACCATTTTATGTAATCGTGTAGTTCAGTGAGAAATACGAATACTTACAAGATATTAATGGTTTACTCTCCATCTTCCTATATATTATTTTCAATAAAATAATCCACGAATTTTCGATAATAACATCATTATTTTTCGCCCAAATAAACCCAGTGAATAAAGAACACGAACGGAGTAGATTCCAATGTTGAAAATGGGACGAAACGCGAGCAGACGGACTGAATGAGGTCACGTGCACACGATGCATTATGGGAAATTATTCAAAATTATGGCGGCAATTTTCAAATAGATGTAATACTATATCTCGAAGCACAGTATTAGCGTAACATATCGTAAAACAAGAATTTCTAGAAGTTTAACGCATTTTTATTCTTTCAGGTTAAAACAAATTGAAATATAGAGAATGAATACTCACGTGAAATGAAATGTTGCCGTACTCATTCTCTGGCTTTGTTTTCATCATTACGGTACGGGTTCTCAGAGAAAAATCTTACCAATGACCCTTTTGACAGTGGTCAAGCCACGTGTGCAAAACGAATGCATAAATTCGTTGGAAAGGCAGCGATAACCTAGAATGGATTTCTTTAAACCAATTAGCGTGTCATTCGTAAAGCTTCTGGCTGAGTACCCTTATTTTATGTTTATTTTTTTTTCCATTTTTACCGTCGCAGTTTAGGGTTCATGATCTAATTTTTAAGCAAATTAAAAATAATAATTACCAAAATTTGGTTCAATGTAGTTAACTTGTGCGAGTGTGTTGCAATTTCTATAATTTACAACAGACATTTTTAGAAGTAAAACTGTTACTTACCTTCGCTACATTATTAAACGCGTACCATTAATATTTAAATTAAAACTTATTCGATGACATTCTTATTCGGTAATGTTCACAACAGTGATTCACTATAATTTAAATCTGAAAGAATGGAGCTCTTCAATGCAAATCCAATAAGTAACTAAAAAGCGAAAGTATAATAACAATTTTCCTAAAGATACACCGTAAAAATAAAACATTCATTTTAATAGTTTTTTATTTCATAGATTTAAACATATATTAAAATCTCTAAAAATATATTAATGCTAATTTCTGGCATAATGTAGAGCGGTTATTTACAATTAATACTAACCTTTATCGTATTACATCGTTTAAAAAGAAAATCGATCTCGACTAGAACAAAATACAATTTTGAAAGGCTTTTGCCGGCAGCTTGATCGTTACGAGACCAGAACGCGAGTTTGCGATTTGGTTGGGAGCTAAGAAATCGCAAGTTTGCAGAAAAATCTGAAAAACTGCTCGAGAAATAATAATTTACTGACATTTTTTAGTTGGCTTTAAGCATCAAATGAAAAAAAAACCAATTGAATTTTGAACCAGAGGAAATTTGCAAGGAAAGTATCTCAAAAACTAGTTAAGACAATTTCTGAATTTGAACCATAGTACGTCATGACAAATTGACGTTGAGTCATGGGTTTGCTTAGGATAGTTGCGAAAAGCAGACATCAGCCATTTTCCAATTTTGAAGACTACGTGAGAGAAAGAGTGTCCCGTTGAATGTTTGGGCCCATTGTAACGATCTCGATGCCGACTAAAAAATTTTCCACATTTACAGTACTACTATTTATGGTGTGTGTAGTCTACTTTCTAAGAGAGTCTCGATCTAGGAGTGGTGCTCATCGAGCGACTTTCTTCCGACATGAACGTTGTCTCACTTTCTGCATTGCCGCTTCTGTTTCGGCTCCGGCTGTGCCAAGGCTGGCTATGAACAACGGATCCATTAGGTGGGTAACACGCTTCCCAACCCTCGAGTAGCACCGCATTGCACATGGATCCTTCACCTTTCCATTCATCCCTGAAAAAAACACATTTAACGCGTATTTCGACCAAAATCATTCTCTTCAGACTGTGTGATCCTCTTACTCATTTTCACCGAGGAGACTTACGTACCTTGGCTGCGTCCAAGCTTTTCCTAAGGACTTCCATAAATCCATTTCATGCGAAATCAAGCTCAATCTGAGAAATCGGACCGAGTCGCGACTCAACAACGGGAGTAAAGTCCTGGAAGGGAGTCCGGGCGAGTAAACTGCCAACGAATACGTGTGGCAGAGGCGCACACAGGTAGACAAGTGGGTGAACACGCGGTGGATTAGCTCAGGCGCGTTTGGCTGGTACAGATGATACTTTAACTTAGCCTGAGAAATTCGGAAAAAAATAAAAAAATGCATTTTAAAAAGCTGCTCGGCCCAACATATTTTGCTTTATTGCTGGAGAAGCTACCATTCCTTCAAGGTTTAACGGAAGAATACCGAGACAAGTCATACTCACGATGTAATTTATGGCAAGCTTGATACGTTTGAAATTGTCAGCCATGTCCAACTCTGAGGGCAAATCGTAAAAGATGGACGGGGAAGGTGGGGGCGACTTGTCCCGATGCTTCCTGAAAGTCAATTTCCCTTTTCGTTTCGGTGTGGAATTACTATTTAGTCGTTCGAGGACACCTTGAACCTGGTGCATGAATGCTTCGATTTCACTCAGGCACCGGTGCAATAATTCCTGAAAAAAAAAAACATAGAAAAGTCAAAGAACATCTCGAAGCAGCAAAGCGCCACTTTTGCAGCATTCACCCACAGATGGCGCTGTAAATCGCCCACACAACAGGTATTGTGGACGACTACAACGCCACCTGTCGGCATATCAGGCGTCATCATGCATGTTTCTAGGTTGGTTTTCAATCATATAGAAGCCAAAATCATGAACTTCTTGCAGGCGGCGTGGGTGATTCGATTATCCCTACCAGAGCCTCGTCCGTATTAAAAGCTTTTGTGCTCTCGTCGTCTTTGATAGATTTGTTGAACCGATAACTTCCGGATTTCGTGTCAGCATTGCTTCCAGGTGAGTTTGTGCGCAAGACAA
The DNA here is from genome assembly GCA_034697705.1 of Ommatoiulus sabulosus. NCBI lineage: Eukaryota > Metazoa > Arthropoda > Diplopoda > Julida > Julidae > Ommatoiulus > Ommatoiulus sabulosus. The sequence continues at coordinate 10,298 of JAQGAO010002101.1, read as the reverse complement.
AAACGTACGTAGCTGTAAAAGAAGATGGAAGATGTTAACCGGGTTTCAAACTTTGAATGTAATCGACCTTTTATGTTCGATCTAAAGAGTTGCTCACCTGCACATCCGCTACTGACCCTCCCTCCCATGGCACGTCGTCATCTGCGCTGCAGGGAGACGAGTTTTCTGAATTCCTGTAGGGGATAAACATGGAAAAAAACCTAGAATTAATTGAAATTTCATGGCAACCCAGCGTCCTGAGGACGCTTCGAGTCCTTGTCCATCAAGGGCTTCCCATAGTTGTTTTTGTTTAATGGGGTCTGAAAGCTGAAAACAACAATAAAGCACGAGAAAGCAATTAAAAGACTTTCGACAATTATGACACTTAAAGAAGTCGCAATCATGCAACCTTGGCCTAGTGGCAATTGTATGCAGATTTCAAAGACAGACGGGTGCGAGGCGAAACAAAAAAACATCGAACGTGTCTGTAAAAATAACTATAAAAAAGAGATGTTAATGGTATTTATAACTTACGAAATAAACATTGACCCGTTGAGAATTTACAGCATCAATATGGAAAAATAGCGGACTTTTAAATCATTTGAAAAAATGCAATGTTCAATTTTTTTTGCAAAAGAAATTCATTATGTAACACCTTTTTCTAACAAGTTCTTGTTCCGTTGTTTACGTAAGTTTTAATGGAAATTCGAGTATGTTGCATTCTGGCCTATTTTTGTAAGGTCGTAGGCCTAAATCTGCATGCAATGTTAAAAATTTAGTAAATCACTCCTGTTTTTAATAAATGCACGCGAACAACTTTTGTTTCCTAACACCATGTATTATCATAATCCTTCCTCCCCTTCCATCCCATTTCTAGACAGGTTCAGAAAGTTCAATTTTTTCAGTTATTAAAAAAACAAGTCAATATGACACAAATTCCAAATTACATGTTTACTCATATTTTGATAAAGTAAGCAGGATACCTTTTGTCTAATAGCATTTTGAACATGCAAAGACCCGTAGAAAATGCAATAAGTCACTTGTTAATATTTGCAGCCCAATAATATGGAGTTGCTTTCGACAATTTACATGTATCATTGCACAACACAGTATGCAGTTTCAGAAACTACACGATTATTTAAACTCATTTTAAATCATTTTTTAACTGAACGACGAACGATGTTCGATCTTTCGACAAAATCTCGTTTTCCAAAACTTTCTTGGAAGATTAGGACTTTAAATTCGTTTTCGGTTTTCGTTCCTTTCTATGGGTAGGAGCACGTTGAACTTGAAGCTTAATCCAATCGCTTGCCAACAAGTGTCGCTTAGTGATAAGCGTCTGCAACACTTCTAAGCGGCACTTGTTGGCAAGCGACTGGAATGAGCTTCAACGTGCTCCTACCCTATAAGCGGAAACAGGCATTTCTTCGGAAAGAAAGGGGTAGGAAGAGCCGCCATCTTGGGCAATGAATCAAAACATGACTGAATTTAAGTTATTTTTTTTGCTAATTAATTCTTCCTGCTCTATTATCATTTCGTGAATAAACAGCGTGTGGGTTTTTTTTTTCTTCTCTTCTGGCCAGGGGAATTTCTCTACTTTTATTTTCTGACGCGTGTAACGAGATCGAGCAACGGATGAAAGGACGATGATAATGCCGAAGATGGCCTCGCATAAAAACCAGAAAAGGTCGTGAACCCTGAGAACTCTTTCAGCTTCAACAACGGCGATGCGTGCAACTACAAAAAAAAGATTTTTTTACGTAAAAGGAAGCTACTTCCCACATGAATCAAATGTAAAGAGATGATCTTTTCAAAGTTTATTCACGAATGAAAATCGCGGCTGAGGGAGTTTCAATTGCGTCCAGCCATTATTCAGTTTTACATATTTTTCAACTGAAATATGTACAGTGTACGTGTACCCAAATCGAATAGGGAGAAAGCCAGAGCGCTCGAGTTGCATGCTAATAGGTATGCTAATTAGAGCGCGAAAGTTCACGGAAAAAGGCAAAAGTGTTTTTTTTTTACTCACTCACCTCGACACCGATTATCTGGTCGAAAATGAGATATTTCGAACAATTTTATAATTAATGTTTTGAGGGGAACATTTAAAAAAGAGAAATTTGTGAATATAATACAGCGCCATCTATGGTGCACGACGCCCAAAGTATATGTATAAGTGAATTTGCTACGATTTTTAGCCTTTTCATATCAATTTTGAGGAAATAAATAGCAGCGCCATCTATATATGGTCATTGTGTGTTATCTGAAAATAATGCTTTCGAAATTCAATCAAAATTTGGAACAATGATCTGAAAGGTCCAAGTGTTCATAATATAAAAAAAAACTCAATAATTTTAATCAAACTTTTAAAGTTTGATTAAAATTTTAAAAAAAACCATCAGGGAAAATACATATAGCAATTAAAATAGCTGTTTAAAACAAAAACATAGTCAACCCATATACCACCATAATTAAACAAACTGGAAAATTGACTAATTTTTCTAAACAACAGCGGTGAACGGAGCGAATTGCTCCAATTTAAGGAGGAAAACATTTTTCTTGCAAACAAACATGTTACGCACCAACAATTAAAAATGAGCGCAACAACCTGATCGGACCATGTCCAGCGGAAAAATCGACGCTGGTACGAAGAGTTTCCCCACACGCCGCTAGGTTCGCGCAGTCGCCGATGCAGAAAGCGCTCCCTACCAGCGACCAGGACAAACCGAGGAGGAAAATAAGTCGCAGTTTTGGAGATAGACGTATAATTTTACGTTTTATATTTCGTTGCATGACCACCGTACCGTTAAGTCCTAAATACCGTGAGGTGGGTGTATTTAATACATGTGTGTAGTTCCAAATATCCACCGAGCAAAACGGAGCTTGTTTTTTCGATAATAAGCCTGCTCAGCGTTCGACTTTGATCCGTCTTTCTATTCCCCTGTCTTATTGTGTTCTCCTACCGGAATAATAATAATATAATAACAACAGCAATAATTGCGTATAATTAACTCTAGGAATTCGCATAAAGCCGCTATGGCGACCGAGTAGGCCTAGCGTTTACCTTCGTCTAGGCCACATAAGAATCCCCATTCATGGCCGTAGCACTCATGTTAATTCATAAAACTGAAGGCTTTTCGACACATAAGCACAGTATAATATAAGTTGGAGATTTATAGTCTTTTTATTCCGGAAGTGGCAAAAAGTATACTCGCCGCCGCCATCTTTACTGATTTGACCGTTACCATTCAGGGGGGAAATAGCAGAAATGATGACACAAATTGTGACATTTATTACTTGGTTTGCGGAAGTCCATTGTAATTTTTTGCGACCAAAAATGCAATGTCTCTCTAAGTTTCCTTTTTTTTGTTGTTTACTGGGTGGGTGAAAAGCGTGTAATTATACCGTAAAGTAAATCTGAAACAAATGTCCAAGTTTACCTGTTTTTCATTGGCTTTTCAACGTGCGTTTTTCAATATGCATGTAAATAATTGAGAAATAACGCAAAAGGATCAAAAACTTGAAAATGACATCTTCCAGAATTTAACATATTAAAAAATAACTTATCTACAACTCTATACAGCTCAAAGAAGGACCATGAATTTTCAAGCGATTTTGCGGAATGTTACCACAACGTTTGTCACATCACGAAACTTTTTAATTTTTTTTTTAAAAAAACATTTAGCATCTGCCAGATTTTTTTTAAATTCTTTTATAAATAGTACAGAGCATTATGCCAAAAATTCTAATGAATGACCATGCATTTTTGCGTTAATTTGAAAAATAATGAATACATTTTTAAACTTTTTTAAAAATGTGGTTTTTAAAATTATATTTCACACTGGAAAAGCACATTTTCAAGCATGTGCGTTATTCACATCTGAAACTGTAATCGAAATGTTATTATTGTTGGTTTAGGAAAGCCGAGCGGAATTCACAGCCTCATTAGAGGTCCATTCGTCTGCTTTTCAGACGAATTCAAAGTTTCAAAGTTTTGTTTTAAGGTTTTAGTAAAATGCATTACGTGAGGTGCGACTGAGTTTTTGGAAATGTATTTTCTTACGAATATTATTAAAGTTTATTAAAATGTTTGAAACTGATATTGAGAATTAAATGCAGCGAATCAGGAGGCGGTCCTGTTTCGAGGCTAAAAACCCCATTACTTACGCAAAAAAGTTAGCACATTTGAGAAGTCGAGAAACGATTCTCTGAAAAATGAATGAAATATCTGAAGAAATTACCTTCGGTTACTCCATGTCTCAGGCGACCAAAGTAGTGTCGTTTTATCCGAATTGTTTTTGGGGAAATGTATATCCTCGCTGTCTGAACGGGTACTCGAGGGTAATAAAAAACACGACGGTTCGTTTCGCATACTGTTCACATACTTAAGATGACCTGGATTTCAATTTCTTCGCATTTCTCGCCGGATGACATTACCTGCACACGGTGTTTCGCTGATGCTGACCAGAGGTCACTCTTGCCAAATTCATATTCCGAGGGTCAGCCGCTTTGGAATCCGCGCACGTTTCACGCATCCGCTGAAAACTTTCGCATTCCTCGGCCGCTTATTCCTGCGTTTTTTCGCACCTGTTGCAGCCGCGCACAAACCCAAAATTGAAATAAAAACATCGCTATTATTATACCCATACGTAAGAGGTGAATTTTATTGCCCATCCGAATTAAAGGGAACCCAACCTCCCCTCAACATCGAAATGGCTCCTTCCCTCACGGAAAAGTGAAGGCGAATTGAAGAGACGGTGGCCATCTTGGAACTCTCATTACTAAAACTCTTCGTTTTCGGAGCAGGGAGTTCCAATTTTCAAAATTACATTACTAGTTTACTACCGTTATGAATACCAAATATGACGTACTTTGCCCGTACTTTTAACGAAGAATCATTTATATATGTATACACACATATATATGAACACAAAATAAAATGTATTTTGTAAATTTATTCCGAAATTAAAATCCCCGGATAATTGAGCTCCGGATAATCCGAAAAAATTAAAATTTGAAAATATTTAAACATTATTTCAAAAAAGGTGTAAAGTTTTATCCAAGTTATTATTTTCCAGTAAAACTTCTGTTTCTATTATTTCTTTCATCTGTTTCAGGCATGTTTATATCCGTTATCAGGAATCTATTGTACATGTATATAGAATAATATATCTCAAAAATAGTACCGTACGTTTTTCTTTCATTTCTGAACATGTTCAAAATATTGTTTTTCCTTGATGCAAAAATGAACAGGAAAATGGAAACGAAACACTGAAAATGTCAAGAAATGCGGATAAAATCGGCAGTGTAATGTTGAAGTAATATTTTTTCCGTTATTATTATACTTCTTAATTCCGCAATTTTTATTTTTAAAAATGCAGTTTAAAAATGTTTTTTAAAATTACAAAATTTCCCAAATATGCGAGCGTAAAGGCGATTAACTGAAAATGTAAATGAAATAATATACCAAGTTTTAATATTTTTCCATGGCAGAGTTGCAGAGAAGACCCAGTCATACTTCTTCTTAGGTTCTTCCTCAGCCACGAGCAGTGAAGTATTTCGCCATTGTTGCCGGCCCCAAGTCCGGGTAATTATAAACGGAGAAGGTTGGACAGATGAGTAAGCGGCGCGCTGCCTATTACGAAACCGTCTAAACGATTGATATCTGCGGATTGATGTTTTCGGATTGAAACCGAAAGAAATCCAGTTGAAATTGTGCAATTTTCGAAACATTAATAGAAAAATAGAGAAAACTAAATCAAGAATCTACCCGCAATATTTGACGATAAGGACCAATTTTCCAGTTCAAAGCTGGGTAAATTTAAATTTTCAGCCATTGTGGTAAGAAGTGGAATTTGCCCTAGAAACAATAATTGTAGCTTTTCACATGATTTATGAAACTCTTCACCTGCAAATACCAAAAAAAAAACAATAAATGAGGCGTGTCGATTCCTGTTGTAAATAGAATATCTTTAATACTCCTTCCCAATATTCCCACTACGTGGCGTCAACCGCAAGAGATACATTATTATAAAAGCCAAAATAAAATAAAACAAGAACCGGGTGTGATGAAAATTAAGAGGAGGTCGCGGACCAAAAACTGGTCATGATTACTGAAAAAGTAAACGGTTTTGAAGGTATGCCGGTCGCTGGAGCTGTTGCCAAGCTGCTTGGAAGAGTGGATATGATAAACGTAAGAATATTAATTAACGTAAATTAACGAGGAGAAAGAATAATAATCGAGGAGGGAGTTTGGCATTTGTTGGACGAGCGAAGTACGTTTACATGTGTCTTGTGTTGCCGAAGTTTTGACCGCTTTGATTGGCTCCCTTGTTGGTGCCGTACTGCAGGTTGATGACACCCTCGCCGGCACGCAGTTGCTCGTCCGTGAAATTACGTTTGTTTTCGTCAGAAAGTTTGGGGCCGAGGATTGGACCGCGCCATTCGGAGTGGCCCTGGGCCTAAAATCAAACAAAAATCACGTTAGCTCATGGACTTTAGGGGCCATTCAAAAAGGACGTCCTCATGTAGAAGGTAGGGGAGAGGGGGGCATAGGTTGAGTCACGGACACAATGTGGATAGGGGAGTATGACCAACTCGGACGTCCACTTGAAAAAAAAATGCCAAATAAAATCAGTTCCCAAAGTAAATGTAAAGTGATCGCAATATCGCATAGGTGGGTTATAAATTGCAAAAGTCAATAAAGAGGTTACCCCCAGTCCTGGAAAACCTGGAAAAGTCAGAGAACTTAAAAACTCAGGGTCCATTCGCTAACTTTCAAATTTTCCCAGTACAAATTTGCAAAAGTTTCCTTGCAAACGGATCTTTAACATTTTCAACTGTTTTCAAGTACAGATTCGTAAAATTTTCAACAGTTTCCGAGGAGAAATTTTAAAAATTTCCAACAGATTCTGAGGACAAATTGGCAAAATTCTCAACCTTTTTCAGAGTAGAAAATTTACGTTTTCCGAATACAATTTTTTTAAGTTTCGGACGTCCGAATGGAGGGAGGAAAGGGGGGAGGGTAGGAATCCTGATTGACCGGACACATTGCGGACAGGGGTAGGGGAGGAATCGAATTTTGGGCAAATTTTGCGGACGTCTTTTTTGAATGGCCCCTTAAGGATTTCCTTAAGGGACATGACGTTAGTTAGCGCCATCCAGTGATCATTACGTGACTCGGGTAAAAACAAAGTATTTCGTCAATTTTAAAATATAGTGTTCGTGAAATTTTACAAAGTGGAATTTCCAATTCCACGCTAAAATATGTAATGTTACTCCTAAAGCAATCTTCGATAAAGTTAATCCTTTTAAATCTAATAGCACCGTACTCACCGTTCTGCCCAAAGCGAAGATGCATTGCGTGACTTGGGGGATGTTCCTCTTTTCCCACAAATCTACGGTTTGGAAGACGTCGATTTCGGGGACTCCGTACTTCTTGCAACCTTCTTGGAATTTGTTGATGTTTTCCATCAATTTGAACTGGCCGCCGGAAGTGTTGACCTTCTGGACGTAGCCGGGAATCAGCTGGTTGATCAATCTGAAAAAAAAAAATTCGTTTTCGATTATAGCTCGAATTAAGGTTTTGATGAGCTCGGGGTTCATAGGTCGAGAGACTGACGTACTTGCACAAGACGATTCCGTCACGAAGAACTTCTTCGTAGGGAACATTCGGGAGTCGTTCACCGGTCACGGCTTCGATCCATTCCAGAACTTCACGCTCAGCTGTGGGGTCGCGCTTGCCAGCGATCTACAAACAAACAAACAAACAATTTAGCACGACTAAAATGATAACCTATATCATTGGTGGTGGGGCCTCTCGAAAATGCTTTTATTTTCGCTCTGTGACTCTTTAAAAATTCTTTGGAAAAATCCAAACTGGTCCATTTTGGGTAAAAACTTGAAATGTTTATTTTAACTTCCATTAAGAGTTTTAAAAGTGGCCACCATCCCAAAAACGTCACTTTTACAGATAACGCAAAATCGGGGAGCGTGCGTAAGAGTGAAGATTTGACGAGTTTATTTTACCTTCCATTAAGAGATAATTGTGCAATGCCACACTTATGTGCATATACACGTAACTTTATTTAGTCAAATTGATGGTTTAATTGTGTTACTTCTCCGTAATAGATCGACCCTCCACCTAGAGGCTTAATATGTGCATGGAAAGCGAAAGAAGCGCCATTTCATCTGATTCCAAGCGTTAATTGAGTCACGAAACGGATACCCGTAGAGTGGCACATAATGGGCATTGGTTCTTGGTCTAAACATTGTGGTCTAAACGTCTATCCGACAAATTTGTACCGTTTCGAGAATATAAAACTACGCATTCCAGCATTTGGAATAGCTAGTAGCACTCCCTACAGCTATAGCGACAGATATTGCGCGGCATGCATCATAGATGGCGCTAAGACTTTGCATCTTTATTGAAAACATAAAAAAGAGATAAATATTGACTCTACACCATCCGAGACGAATCAAGCGTTCACGAGCAAAAATGGACGTAAAAATACTCCTTTTTAAAACAAACAGTAAAAGACGGTACACAGCTGGGAACTGGAATTTCCGAGCTTTTCTTAACAAAATAGGAAGCGGTTGAAATTTCTCAAAAAACTTTCAGCCTCATTTCACGCGTCATAGCGTCAGTTTTGCATAAATCACGTGATGAGGTTCACGGTTACTAACGATGAAAAGTATGCACGAGGGATGACATTTTTCGATGAAGGAAAAATGTCCAAAAAACAAAACGACGCGTTTGACGAGGGCGACTTAGTCGGCGCCAGATATGGCAAACAGGGGGAGAAAAACGGAGAGGACTTGCCGAAAATAGATCCAGGTTTCACCGAATTTGCGGCGAAAAAACGACCGAAATTCATTAGCAAAGGCGAGCCGCTGCCTTTTAACAAGGTACGGGAAAGGTAAAAAAGAGGTGAAAATAATGGTTGGATGTAAAAAAAAAAAGCGTGGGTAAGAAAGTCGTGTTCGGGGTTTGGCGAAAGTTGGCTCGATGTCAGGTGCGAAAACAAAAAAACGTAAAAAACGACGATTTTAAAGACAAACCGAGGAGTTATTTTCATCCAAAAAAGAGAGAAAAAATAGGATACGAGCTAGGAAAGAAAAAAAAATCAGTCGAAAATTTCGGTATGGATGTTAAAAACGAGCGCCTCCTATCTTTCCATGGCGATGATCTCACTCTCAGTAGCTTCTGGCGTTCGTACGCTCCACGAGCCAAGAAAACAAGCGACCTTATTTGGGCTCCCTCGAAAACGAGCTCACATTTTACGAGATCGTTTTTCATTTCCAGCAGCCATTTTCGCGTAGGAAGTAAGACATTGGCACGCAAACACTTCTAGCCCAGAAGCAGTGAGGAGAAGCGGAGCTTTTGAAAAGCCAGGGGAACGCCCACGTCGTTAGAAACTAATAAGTGAAACTAGGCACTGACTGACCTTAAGCGTAATTTACGAACTCCAGAAAAGTAAAATCGAATAACTTACGAAAAAATCAAATCATATCTGCGTGGTCGAGGCGCCGCCAATTTGGAAATCGAAAATGGAACGCCATTACCAAACGCGTTACCACAACTAAAAACCACAAACCCCAAACTTTCAATGTAAATTAGTTTCTATAATATATTAATACAAACTAGTTTTGCAAAACCTGAGCGTACACACAGCAACATACCATAATAACAAAACTCAGCAGACGACAGACGATATCACTAATTTCATCGATATCGTGCAGACGAAGCGCTGATAGCAGCGCCACCGCCAAAAATTTTGGCTTTCAATTTCAATTTCAAATTTCCCTTTCATCTCACCGACACTTGACGGGAACGCCAAACTTAGTTTGGCAAAAACAGTCTGCTACGCCATTTTTTTCGTTGTCACAAATCCGAAAAGTTTCAAGTTTGGAGTTTTTAGTTTTGGTTTGGTGATAGTGTGTATCTGACTTTAAAATATGACTATAGTTAGAATGAACCTTATGCATATATCACGTGACATTTCATTCATTCCATTGGCGAAAATTACCCGGTAGCAGCGCAAATCGAGGCGCGTTCTCTTAGATATTGATTCGATGAAAAGGTCACGTGGTAGCACGATAGGTAACTCTGCACAAGGTCCATTGTCAACTTCCTGTCTATCGCTTTCCGAACAAATTATATTTTGTACTAGCTGTGCCCGGCCACGCGTTGCTGTGGCTAACCCTAGTCGCTTCATTTTCCGATGAATTCCTAAATTTCTCGTTGAATTCCTTTCCCGATGAATTTCTAAATTTCCCATTGAATTCCTAAATTTCCCGTTGAATTCCAAAATTTTCCG
>JAQGAO010002100.1:0-20965 GCA_034697705.1 Ommatoiulus sabulosus | reverse complement strand
TTTTTGTAAAACCTGGAAAAGTCCGAGAAAAGCCAGGGAAATTTAAATGAAACTAGCTGGACGGCCCGGCTTTGCCCGGGATGTTCATATTTTCTATGCTAGGCGTACCAGGCGAATCTGAAAGAAAATACTGTGAGCATGGTAATTTGTTTTAACATAGTCCAGTGGCATTAACAAGAATTAGCTTCACTCGAGTTTTTATGCTTTAAATTCATTTTGTAATAACATAGTAAAAAAGTTCGTCTCTCAGATTCACCTGGTACACCTAGCATAGAAACTATGAACATCCCGGGCAAAGCCGGGCCGTCCAGCTAGTAATCGATAATTAAATGTTGCAAATGGAATCATTAAACTAATTTTTCGACGCCCTACAACTTTCTTGTTGACTTTTTCTTTGTAGCTATTACCGTTTGAGATGGTTCCTACATGTGTCTGATTTTTCATTTTTGCACCCATTCTGGAGATTTGGGGGTGCCACAGACTTTTTAGCCACGTTGCATATACTGAATACACTGTATACGGTATTTGAGTTAATTGAGTTTATGGTATAATCAAATTAATTGTTTCTGGAAAATGATAGATATGAATGCATTATTCTCAAAATCAGCAAGTGTTGATTATATGAGATACGTAGCCTACATATAATTGTTAAAACAAAACTTAACTTTAAGATTTAAGATGGCATTCATAAGTATTTGTTCCTATAATTAAATATGAAAGATTTTAAGCTTAATGGATGCGCTAACACCACGTGGTCAATTTATAAACTGTTGAAAGTGCGTCAAAGATCTACATTAATTGTGAATTAAAAAAAAATGCAAAGTGCGTGATTTTACCATAAATGTGATTTTTTTGATAAGTCAATGAATTAATTGATTATCCAATGTTTAATATCCAGTGTATTTTAAAAATTGTCATATACCAGAAATATAGTTTTCCATGTAAATTTCGAATTCTCTTTATTTTTATGATAAACAAATAAATTCTTGATTGAGAGAGATCTAGCTTTGCTAACTGTATTATGAAATGGATTAATCACCCATGCTTTCTTTTATAGGTTCAATTTTGTACAAAATCAAATTTCCAATTGCCTATGAATTTGTTCGGCGTTTTAAGAAAAGGCAACAGCCGACATTCCCTTTCGACAAGTTCTCTTCGGATTTGGGTAAATTGGGGATTACATCTTTGCCTGAAGCGTGGATGAAAGAATGTCCAAGAGAATTATCCGAAGACGTCCATGTAAGTAAAAAAAAAATACCATATTACTGCAAATATTTTTTTAAATCTTGAGTTTGTTTTGCATGGACTGTTGCATGATCTATTCATTATCTAGCGTGTTATTTGAAGTTGTTTGTGCATTAATTGTGATTTATCAAAGTTGAGCATGTTTGGCTTTCAAAGTAAAATTTTAGCTCATGAAATCTTAATAACCACCACTTTGAGAAGCTATTTCCACATGTTGTTAATTACTGACTTTCTGAAAGCAATTCGGAAAAGCTTCCGAAAGCAATTAACTTTTAAAAAAAAACTATCAGACTTGCTCTGTAAAATATTAGTCTAATAAATTGAACTTGTGGCCCTATAGGCGCTGGATTCTATTTCTATATGGGGAGGAGACAAAAACGGAAATCTACTGATTGCAAGTTTGTCTCGTCGTCATGGTCGACTTGCTGAAGTTTTGGTCTATTTGAGATTGTCCACTGGAGAAGAGTTTCAACTTCCTGCTCAGCCAGATCTCTGCATTTACAACACAAACGGACGAAGTTTCTCTGCTGCAGGACTCACTTTTGAGATTCATGAACCACTACGACGTTGCAGGATAACGTTTAATGGCTTGCTTAGGTATTTATAGTAGTATCATAATTATTATTATATTATTTTTCTTGAATTTCTACTAGTACTAATAGTGTCCATTGTAAAAATTGTTTCATGTTGATAAAATTCTTCAATTTTTTTTTATATAATTAAGAAAAGGCATTCGTGATGATTGTGATGAGGACTATTCTGATGTTATAAATGCCAGATTTACTTTCACGTAGGTTATGCAGACAATATCTTCTTTCATATTTGATAACCATATAGCAAATGTTCAATAGCATGGGGAATATTAAAAACTCTTGAGCACATGCAGATGTGCAAGTTTATTTGTAAACTTACAATTTTGATTCAAATGACAATTATTTGAAAATATGCCTAAGCTGCCCTCTCATCGTTTTGCAGCTGGCATCCATTTTCGTTTTATTATGCTTTTAATGATGATTTTCCTATTGGAATGATGGCCGGATGTTTGGCACAGGCTGACTGGAGAACTGAGGAATCATTAGAAACGTTGTTAAAGTAAAGAATGATTGAGAATTGCTTCGTTTTTTTTCCTGTATGATTTTTTATTTCAATGATATTGTGAATTTTTACTTTCAGCTTGCCTGTAGAAATGTATGAGCAATGTGGTCATTTAGATGGCTTCTTGCATTTGGAGGGACGTGAAGAAACTAAAATGCTACTTAGAGGGTCGAAAGAAAGGAAATTTGGTATGACCATGTCATTTTTCAGTTGAGGGCAATGTTACAGTAGTAATTATTTGAAGTTTGGTTGTGGTATAACCAGGCATGATCGATTTCCATTTTGTTGGGTTTGTTGATTGTCATTGCTGAAAAAAGTTTTCCAAGGTAGAAATCTTATATTGTTTAAATATAACCATATCAATTATTCAATTTACTCTAGTTATATTGTGAGGTTTTTGTCGCATTTTGCAAATTATCCAGGGATTATTGCATTTCGCAATATCCTTGAATTGGGAGTCTACGAGCTGGTACTTTCATGTGAGGCCGGAGTTAAAATTTCCTTTACTTTTGCAAATTTTGAAATTCTCACTGCTTCCATCATGTAGCTGATCGAATTACTCTCATGCCATTTCATGAACTATTGTGTTGTAAATTGACGCAGTTTTAGGTAACATTTTGTTTAGTGCTGTCATAGTATATAAGTCAAATTTCCATCTAGGCGTGTCTGACTGGAGCAGTGTTCAAGAGAAATTTTCTATGAAGGGACTGGCAACTGTAAGCATTAGTTTAATTGTTGGAAGGTTCTTTTTTCAAGTTTTCTTTGTATAAACGAATCAAACATATGGACAAATCTTTTTATCAGGATGGCAGGTCCCTTCATTTAGAAGTAATAAACACTTCAACGCATTTGAAAAAGTAAGTAAAGTCAAATGTGCCGTACTTTGTTTCACCTCATATCAGATTAAGCTTCACCTCATAACAGATTAAGCTTCACCTCATAACAGATTAAGTTTCGATCCCTCAATGCAGATTGGCTTCACCAAATGCTATTTAAGATTACAAAACACTGATGCTGAAAAAGCAAGTTGTTCACTCAGAAAATCTTTTTTTGATCATATCTTTAATTTTCTTGCAATTTTTAGTGTTGTCATAGGGTGCATTTCACCTCCGTGCAACACGAAATTGTGTCCAATAAGCGATATGAGCAAATCAGTGGAAGAATTATTTTCCTCAAATAATGATTCTGATAAATTAAATCTTACAGTTTCATCAGGTATGTAATTTCGAAATGATTTGCCTTGAAACTCTTTACAAATGATAAATATATTTCATGCGGCATTATTTTATGCAATTAATTAGGAAATGAACATTTTAATGTTGTTGCTTCATTGGATAAAGGATTTAAAGTTTATGGTGGTAATAACTGGGAGTGTGAGTTATTTGTGCGTCCCATTAAGTTTTCGATAAATGGCCGAGATGGTTTTGGCTTTATCGAATGTGGACGTCCATTTCTGGGAAAACGTCCATTTCCCAGACCAACTTTTGTACCTCTCCTTAAGGAACCAGGTAAGTGCAATTGCTGTGTGAAAACAGTTCTTGTGAAAACTTAAAAATATAAAATTTACTTCATTTTTTTTTATTAGATGAAGTTACTTTCAACAACGAGTCTGTTGTCCCACTCCACAACAGTATGGCTTCTCAAAGCAGCAGAATTGTAGGTGGTAAAGGCGCATCTCTGGCACTGATGGCCACGTTAATGAAGCAAGAAAAAAGCGTGAGAATTTCAAATTATTTTTGAGACTTTAATTGAAGAATTCAAAATTTTATATTTTCACGAATTTATTTTTTGCTCAGTTTGTCGTTCCAAAAGGCATATGCCTTACAAAATATGCCTTTGAGAAACACGTCAGTGAGAACAGAGCAATTGCTCAAGCGTTAACCCATCTGGAAAATGTTGCCTGGTAACTACCACATCTTAATTCTCCGTGTGCATTTAATTTTTACAAATTCCTGATTTTTACAAATTAATTGAAGCGAGCAGCTATAAGATGAGTAAAATATATGGAAATTTATTTTATCTTATAGGAAGAAAATAGAAGGGAATTTAGAAGAAACCTGCAAAAGGTGGTATTATGAGTCAACAGATTATACTTGCTTTGGATCTCTATTTCACTATTTTTATTGAAAAATATTTTTTCAGCACTGTTCAACAAGTTTCTGATAGTGTCGTCTCTGAAGAATTAAAAAACAATATTAAAAATCAACTTCAACTTTTATGGGACCAATATGAAAACAAGAGATTTGCTATTAGGTCATCAGGCATTGGTAAGTACATTATTCATGATATCATTGTATTCGGACTTTTAGTAAAGAATTCCATAGTAAATACAATTTTATAGGCGAGGATGGAGAAGAACTTTCTGCAGCAGGACAGAACGATACATTTTTAGGAATCACAGGCTTAGATCAGGTAGTATTTGTATTACAATTAATTTAATTTGCATTTCAAAATAAGTATTATTTGCAGCACAAGTAGTTTTCTGAGATTGACAGGAGGTTTTTTTTTGAAAAAGTTTAAAAATCTGCTGGTTTTTGATTAATTCAAATTCACTATTTACTAACAATCTGTAAATTTAAAGAATTAAAATTTATTAGTATTATCCATGCTGCAGTTTTTAATAAAAAAAATTTCATGAATTTTGTTTTAGATTTGCCATTCTGTTGTAAAATGCTGGGCATCGCAATTTTCTTTTCGCTCTGTGGAATATAAAAGGTATATTTCTAAGCTCAGTTGAAGTCTAGCTTTCAATGTTGAAATTTCATTCTAATACGCAGTTGTAATTGTTACTTCTTTGTGAATTAAGACGAAACGGACAGCTTATCAACGACGGAATGGGGGTGGTGATACAGGAAATGGTGGCAGCTGACATAGCTGGGGTGTTGTTTACCCGCCATCCCCTTACTGGAAACCTTGGGTCTATCGTTATCACAGCAAACTATGGACTTGGTGAAGTATGTTTACCTTTAGCTTAGTATTTTCTGTTGTTTTTTGCATTTCTAGTGAATACTATTCTTGCGGCATTTTTCAGAGCGTCGTTTCAGCATCTGCAGATCCTGACACAATAATCTTGAAAAGAAGGTGGAATGATCATCTTAGCATTCAGGAAATCCAAATAGGGGACAAGAAAAATAAAGTTGTCATGACAGGTCAGATATTGAAAGTTTAATCGCCTAGCATATAGAAAACTTTATCATTCATGAGGTTTCTCACCATATCAGATGATGGTGGAACCGAAGAGATGCAAAACAACAATGATGTTTCTACAAAATGCTGCATCTCTGATGAAGACGCTCTGCGACTTGGAAAAGTTGCAATTTTTCTGGAAAAGTCTTTTGGCAGTGCCAGGGACATTGAATGGGCCATTCATAACAAGCAGCTGTACCTGTTACAGGTGCGGACTTTCTTATATTTTCCTAAATTTGATGCAAACAATTTTTTTGTAGATATCTAGAATTTTGACATAATTGTGGCTTGTTTGTTTAGTCTCGGCCAGTAACGTCCGGTAACATGATAACAGACGATGAAATCTATCACGAATTTGATTCAGGCATGCGTACTGATTACGAACGATATACAACAGCAAACATTGGGCAAGAAAAGCTTTAATTATCATTAGCAGATATATTGATGTGGTTCAATTATTAAAGAGAGCATTTTTCTAGAAAAAATGTAAATGACTTTTTTTTCTTTGCACTATAAGAGAAGTGATGCCAGGGTCCAATACTCCTCTATCTATGACTTGCGATAGAAGAGTTCATGGAGTTTGTTTTATGGCAAGTTGAAATATTTAAATATGTGCAGAGGACATTTTCGAATTTTTTTTTATTATTAATATTTCTTGTTTTTGCAGCGAGGATGGGTGTCCAACATTGCTCATCCACGGTATGATCCTTCCTTGATGCAAGGCTTGGCGTTTTTTTATAATCATATTTTCTTTGATCAAGTTATGGTAAGTTGAGTTAAAAAATGCATAAAAGTAATTTCTGCTGCCAATCTCTAAAATGTTATATGGAGTGAATTGTGATTTTCTCTAGCAAAAAGCATGGTCGCCAATGGATAAAGAAAAAACCAGTGCAACAAAAGGTTTTGAATTAGGCTACTATGGAAGAGTGTTGGAAGACGATGACATTATGGATGTTGCTTTAGAAAGATATGAGAAACCTGGTTTCGTCGGAAAACTTCTTGGCAAGGTTTTTGCAAACCTAATGCCAGTCATGGTTAGTTCTTCAGAAATATTCCCTTTTCATGATATGGTTTAGTGCATAATGATATGTGTAGGATTATTTTTCAAATTGTTTATTTATTTTTTTAGTTGTTGCTTAAAGGCAAACGCTTTTTAAAAACAGCCCCAGAAAAATTTTACAATTTGCCAGTTTATGCGGCTGAAGCTAAAACTGCAATTGAAGCCTACAAAATAATTGAAGAAAGGTTCATGTGGGTCGAAGATGTAAGTAATAAACTTCAGTAAAATTGTAAGGAAATGTTATCCGAAATTTGAATAATGCTAGCAGAACCTTAATCGATAGGTTGTTTTAACTGTTCGATGTCTCTTTCCAAAATCTGGTCTGTTCCTTTCAAAATAGTATAACTTGTTCCTTGCTAAATATTTAATTTGATTAATAACACATACTGCTATAGTCAACACAGATTAAGAGGGTCTACCAGCTTGTGGAAATTGTGGCAAAGATATAGTTTTAGTCATAAAATAAAATATTTTCAGTAAAAATAATTTTATGTAGTTAACGAAGGTAAACAACTAGGGACATGAGAGTTGCCCACTTTTAAACTTCTCATGCATCAATTTTATATTAATTAACCTCTTTATTGTGTTCTTGGTGTTGCATGTGTTAATCCTTCGATGGTGCGTTTTTAATTCTTGTTTTTGTTTTTTTTTAAATTTAAGAATAATGTGTGAAAAATTTATGAATTCACATTTCCTATTTATTTTCCTTCCTTAATTAAAGGAACGAAATTTTATTGAAAATATTTAAATTTTTATGCCCAATCTATCTTCTAAAAATTCCCATAGACAATGGATCAGAGTGAATGCCTCTTAATAATTTTTTCATTATTTCAGATATTAATAAATCACATCAGAGTGACAATGGGTTCCAATTTTTGCAATCTTATCGTCTTAAACATTCTATCAGCTGATAGCAAAGGTGATTTTGACTTGTATCATTTTATTATTTGTTATTATAACTTTAATAGAAATTAATATTGTTTCAATCTGTACTCTAGACTATACTTTGGATCATTATAACGATTTTGCCATGCTTGTTGGGAGCTGCAATGGCGCAGAAAGTGGCGATGTGCCATTTAATCTTAAAGTTAGCACCAGCTTTCACTTTTGTATAATATTAAATTTGATGTTCATGCTTTGAATAATTTCACATTTTTACATTTTTGTTGTAGCAACTTGCCATCTCTATATCTGAGAACATTGATACCAAAAAATTTTGTGGCATGTCACCAGAGGTCTGCAATAGTGATTTTTTGATTTCTTTTTATATATCGAATGATTAACTTGCATTATGCTTTGAAAAATTCCTAATATATATATTCCGAATATTTTTATTAGGATGCTTTAACTTGGCTGAGTCATACTCCCACCAATGCTGGAGAAAAATATCAAGAATTTCTCAGACGCCATGGACATCGAGGAATGAAAGAAGTAATTAGTTTTATTTTAACCATTTTAGCTTTATATGCATTGCCAAAAAATTACTTGGGATGATTTTGTTGACATTTTTGCTAACAAAAATTATTTATAGTTCGAAATGAGAAGTCCATCATGGGGAATGCAACCAACAAGCTTAATGGTTATTCTTCAGGTAAGTTGTATTTTTTATCCTTCACAGTAATCCACAAAATTGCCGTACATTGTGTCAGCTCTAAAATTAAGTTTTTGAATCTAGAAAATGCTCGAGCAGTTACCTACTATTCAGAAAACGGACAGTGTCAATGTACCTTTCGAAGAAACTATGGCAAAAATAAAAACCAAGCTAACTTTCATGAAAAGGTAGATTTCAAAGTGTCTGTAATGGATTTTATTCATTGTTGCTCAATATTTTATATGATTGTTTGAATTTGTCCAATGTAGGAAGATGATGCCGTATGCACTTTCATGGAGCAAAGCTGGCGTATGCTATCGAGAAAAAGCGAAAGTATGTGCTTTTCGAATAGCTAGAAAAAAACTATTTTTAAAACGCCCAAATTTGAAGAAAAATGCATTTACAAGATAATATACTGTAATTTTAAAGAAATTCTGGTATCAAGTACATCTACACACAAACTATTTTTAATTTATCATTTGTAGGCAATGCTCATTAAAGTGGAAGATTGTTTGCGTCAATCATATCATCGTTTGGG
Organism: Ommatoiulus sabulosus; assembly: GCA_034697705.1. NCBI lineage: Eukaryota > Metazoa > Arthropoda > Diplopoda > Julida > Julidae > Ommatoiulus > Ommatoiulus sabulosus. The sequence goes on along the minus strand of JAQGAO010002100.1, from coordinate 12,250 downwards.
GAAGTTAATGGTCAATGAAGGTTTTCTTCCTGATATGGACTTCATATTTTTCTTAACACACGAAGAAATTGGACAGGTATTGCGGACGAGATCACCAGGGCTAATTGCAAGGTAATTAGTGATATTTGCCGTATTTGCATGCTGGTTGAAATATTTCACCTTCCTTTATGAAAGAGTGTTCATGAAATAATTTTCACAAATTAAGAGCTGATAGAAGACGCCGTGCCCATCCATATATGGAAAACATCCATTTTGGGGAGATGGTCAAAGGATATCCTATTCCGGTAAATGAAAAATGAATTGACTCAATAAGTTATAAATTCAAACTTCACGGTTCTCGAAATTGTGCGTTATTTCAGAGAGAGGAAATGATGAAAAAGGACAAGTTATCAGACAACGCACTCGTATCATTAAAAGGTTTGGAACACATTCAATCTATATCATGCCTAAACTCTTAAACTGATAAAGCATATATGGGAAAACCAAAGCTGCGTGATTATTTTTAAACCTTAGACGTTTAACTAAACAATCTAACGAGTGAAAAGACTTTCTGCAGCATTTCTTTATTTTTGGTTGTCTAGAAATGTTATAACTTCTAAGAATTGTATAAATTTCATATATTTTCTGTTATTGATATTTTCTTTAATTTAGCCTACCCTGTATGCCAAGGCTATGTTAAGGGAGTAGCTAGAGTGGTGACAACGTTTGACAAAGTTAATGAAATTCAGGTTAGTTTCCAAAAAAAATTTCTAAACTATTCATTCCTGGTAATTAAGTGGTTAGTTAATTAAACCATTATATTTTAGGAAGGTGACATCCTGATAACGTATGCAACAGACATCGGGTGGAGTCCTTACTTTCCTATGCTCGGTGGAGTTGTGACTGAAATTGGCGGACTCGTGTCACATGGTAATGTTGTCTTTTCATTAATTGTAGAAAAAATACTATGGAAATGTAGTGATTACGTATATAAATCATGTTTCAATAAACTGGAGAGCAATTAAAAATGGCAACAATAGTTTAGTTTAATTAACAGTATTTATTTAATATAGGTGCTGTGGTTGCTCGGGAATATGGATTGCCTTGTCTCGTGGCGGCAGAAAATGCGACTTTGTTATTTAAATCGGGTAAGATTCAGTCCGATTTCTACACCTTTTTAAATTCTAATGATAATTTAACATGTGTAATTCCTGAAGTTAGGCAATCACTTAAATCACTGGTGTTGTAATGGATTGCCCTCTTTCAGGGTTATGTTTTTGCATTGCAGTGTGTATTATCTTGAAAACTATACAAATTCATTGCAACACTCATGGAAGTTGAAGATTTGTATTTATGTCATTGAATTTCTTTTGTTTTTTTTCTCATGCAGGTGATATTGTGATCCTAGACGCCAATAAAGGGCTTATTCAGAAAATAGAGAGCTGAATGCATTCATTTTATGTAACCAATACGGTTTATTACAAACTTTATCTGAAAAAGTTTGACTTGTTATTTAAGATTATTATATAACGGGCATTAACTAGCTCCTACGAGTTGAGGTTTAATAAAATTGCTTTTCTAAAAAGTTTATTTGCAATGTTTCTTTTGTTTCACCCTGTATAAAGTGAAGTGCATTAACTTATCGATAGATGGCGGGTCTTGCGTTTTGTTGACATTTGTCATGGCAACGGGAACATGTTGCGGTGCGGTCAGTTTTGTGTTCTTTGTTTCTATTTTACTCTTTTTGGACTGCTTAAAACTGTGCTAGTGGATTCAGAATATGTTCACACAATTAGTTATACTCGTGCCAGAAGTTGTGATTCGAGCAAATATTACGACGTATCAAAATTAACGTGCGAAACATGCGCCAGTGGCGATCAAACGTCTTATCAAATGACAGATGCTACAGGTAGGCCGAACAGTCGTTTTTTGTTGTTTTTTAAATCTTTTGATGACAGAATTTTATTCCAGAAAGATAAATGTGCGCAAGTAGTCCTTAATAATCGCTTTTAATAAGGAGTCTAGTTAGCTATTTCTCACCCATCAAGTATGCAGACAGGATCCGACATGGATGCATGTACACAGGTCCCTACATCCATAGGGATGAATGGCTTAATTCAGGCCGCGGATTTCAAAATTTCCTATTTGCCAAATTTATTGCTGTGCAGTACTCATTTTTTACTTTAATCTAAATAGTACGTACGTGCCGCAATTTCATTTATATGCAACCAATTTCCGTGCATGGGTGTGAATTTCACGAAAAATGAATTGATCGAACTACAAGTAATGGGTGAATCCTATATACAGTAGATGCATATTTCTATAGGCCTATAGAATAAACATTCTTGTAAATTTATTTTAGGTTGCTCTTGCAAATGCAAACCGGGCTTTCGAATGGTGAATCGTACCAGCTCTGGCAGTGTTTTCTGTGAACGATGCCTCTCTAAGCAGGTTAATTAATTTCATATGTTCTTGGAATTATGTTTGCACGATACTGAGCTGTTGGATTAATCCTCATTGCAATAAGTCTTTGATTTTAATCTTGATGTTTGTGTAAAGGTTTCATCCAGTGATGGCAGGTCATGTGTGAGTTGCGATAGTGCCAATCCATTTTCAAACATCACCGAATATTGCAGTTCTTGCTCTACTGGGCAGATTGAAGGTAAAGTCATTCATGTTCAGTTTTTCAAGAAAATAGAATGCCTAGTTATATTCTTGTTCAATTTTATCATAAAATTGTAGTTGATCGTCAGCTCAATGGATTACTTCAGAGCCACCAATGTACTGCTTGTATGTCTGGCACAGAGCCCGACAAATTTGGAAAAAAGTAATCGTGATAAGCATGTTAAATAATTTCCCATTGCATAAAAAATAAAAACTTTTTAATTCATCTTTAGATGCATCCCATGTACAGACCCTTTAAAGATTGGCAAAAAATCTTGTGAATGCATTCCTGCTACTAGTGAAATGGCAAGTTTACTCGATCATGCTATCTTTGGAATCTCTCTGAATTGAAACTTTTTAAAAAACAGAGTGGAAGGGGATAGAAAACTGACTTTGTTTTCACTTTATTTAATAATAAATAGCTTAATGAATCAAAATTACATTTATCATACTTTTTTGTGTAAGGTAAGATTTAGGAAACATTTTGCATATAGTAGCTAGTGCAATGTCATATAACAAAAGTGAAAAGATGGACAACTATTGTTACTGCACAAATTTGAATGTTGAATAATGTGCATTAATAATAACGTATTTTTAAGTATCAAGGCAGTAATCTTGAGGTCTTTGGACAATTTAAATTTTGGAATTCACCTTTCTTACAGGTTGGTGGAATTTGTTTCAATAAAGCAGATTTAACAGAAATTCCTGACCAGTCATCTTTTTATCTAGTAAAATATGATGTAAGTTTAATTTTCGTGAATTGAAATGAATCTAGAATAAATGTATCTAAAAGCAATACCTTTGGCTTCGTTAATAGTCTCAAGAAGTGGAATCTGCTTATTTTTGCCAAAATATGCGGGCAGCTGTTGCCATGTGTCAGGTACCGATAGTCGCGAAATTTGCCAATTGAAGATAATTGTATAAAAATTTAACTCTCGCATTGCCTGATTTTCAGCTTTATGCAAATGCAACTGCTTGTCAGTTGTTGGCCAATTTATGCACTTTGTTGTATTACCGTCACACTGGAGAAACGCTCAATGCTTGCACAAAATATTTGAAACTGGCATCCAGTGGTGGAAGTCAGCTTCAGTGGCCTCCTAATGCTCCGTGGCTTTATTATCCCACCGAAAACAATTTAGATGAAACTTTGCGCAAAAAGGATGTGGACGCTACATACAGTTTTAACAAAAATGCAATTGTGAGTCAATATGCAATCTTAGAAAAAGTTAGTTTTTTTTGTTCGTAAATGGTCTCCAGTTTGTTCTTATCATGGTCCATTTAATAAGGCAAAAATAACTACTGTAAGAGTTTAATTTATTGATGAGGTATGTTTAAAAATCTCCTAATTAAATGTTTTTGAAAAACTAATGATATGTATTCTTTGGTCTCAAACCTGTTCTAGAACTCACTAAATTTCACAGCTGCCAGTTATTCATTAGATGGCAAGTTTTTGAGTTTGTTACCTGTGGATGGAAGTACATGGCAGGTATGATAAAAGAACATAGTTCTTGAACATATCAGTTAACTTTTAATATATTTGCTGAAAAAGGATTTTGTTTTTTAGCTATGTCCTGGTGCATTTGATGTTTTAAATGCTGCCTTCAAATTTGGCACTCGTTACAAACATAAGGTTTTTATCTTGTATTACTTACGGTACTATAAGTTTTAGGCAATCTAGTCCAAATCAATAACCACTTCAGCTGAATTTTTCTAGTGTTCAATTCCGGTAAAAAAGTTCTGGGATGAATATCGAACAATTTTGTATGACCCATGTATCCTTTTTTCTATGAAAACTGTCGAGCATTAGATATTCTGTATAGTAAGCCTTTATTGAAATGCAGATCTTTATTACGAAGTTGAGGGCAAGCAACCAGTCTTATATGCTGTCCCAGTGCTGGTACTAAATTATGTTGCCAATGGTCAAACAGTGAATCGAGGTAAATGTAAAATATATCCATACACTATTATGTGTTTCGATGAAGTTGGTGCGTTTTTAATTTTTGCGTGTAATTTTATTTGCTAAGGATCCCCTAATCAGTGGCAGTTAGTTAGACGTTTTTATCTAGTAGACAATATAATCGGAAAATCTCCTTGCTACGATCCACAGCCAATGGCAAGCATTGTACGATTTGCAAAAGATGTGACGATTAAGTACATTCCCTTTGATTATCTGTGCATGTTTGTGGTTGTCTTTACGTAAGGCATTTCTTAATAATATAATTGTTGCTTATGGTTTTCCTGTTATTTTTTTTAAAGAGTACAGTTGTATCGTTCATCAGGAGAAGCAGGTCATATATATCCTCCCTTGATTACCATTGAGTATGGTGAAGCTACCTTGGAGGATTATCAAGCAGATAAATGCGTAGAAGTAAGCTTAAGCCCTTAAAATAACTACGAATTTCTTTGGTTCTTGGAAATAATTGAAGTAAACTTTCATCTTTTTTTAGGTTTCTTTCTCTGTTATCTATGAAATGGACCAAAGTAAAGAGGAAAAGGATTTTTCGGTAGAACTCGGATAAAATATACCTTACTTTACCTGGGAAAGGCAGCTCTCTAATAATTTTCCTAAAAAATTCAGATTGCGCTTGGAGTTTTGAGTTCTTTTGCCATCATTTATTCCATAATGCAAACGTGGTCTTGGACAAAAAGATCTGGTCGTTTTGGGATTGATCTTTTAGTATGTTTATATTTTCTGTCATTATTGGCCTCACAGCTTTATTGTTCATTCAGTCAAAACGAATTATATGCATTCTTCTTGAATTCCACGTTTGTTTCAGACTGTAACAAAGTTATTGTTGTATACCTGCGGCAACTTATCAACTGTTTTTTTGACTGTCACATTTTTCACCTGCCTTTACATTCTGATATTTTTTAAGGTTTGTAACTGAACTTGGAAATTATTGTGTAACATGGTGGAAGCATGAAGAAATGTTGTACTGTACATGTATAAGACATCTACAAAGTAGTTTAGTATTTACATGGAAATCTCCGAAGTAAATAGGTTGGGGAAACAGCAATTTTTCCATAATTTGCTTAAAATCTTCACAAGAACACTAATAACCTCGGTGTCCTTTAGGATGTAGAAACCTTAGATTACAAGATCCTGTAATAACCTAGCTCAATCCTGCAAGGATCTCTTAAAATGTCTTTCATACGAATTAAAAATGTTAATTATATTAAAAAGTGCTTGTATAATAATAAAAAATTATAATAGCACTTTATAATAAAAAGTGCTTTCAAGTATTATAAACAAGCTTACAAAAAAGTCTTAAAATGTTCAAAAGAATTGTCATATCATGATGCTTTAAACGTGGATTTCAATTTTTCAGTGTCAAGATGTTGTTTATGTCGTTTTGCCAACTGCAGATCAAGAAGTGGCTTTCATAGCGTTCATCGTTGCTGCTTTCTTTTTAAAGGTTTACACCATTAAATTATGTAGCACACGAAAATGCCCAAATCACTGGCAGATTTAGACTGCACATCTGTTCTCGTTTCAGTTGATACACCTAGTACACGTTTTGGGAAGCCAAGTGAGCTGCGATATTTTCTTTGTGGATTGGGAACGACCTCGAGCTAAACGAACCATTGTACATCCTGCTGAATCGGATGCCAAAGGGAAGGAGCGCAACGAAGAAACTGTCAGCATTTGGCGGACTTATTTAGTGGCCAACGAATGGGCAGAGTTGCAAACAATGAGAAAAACCAGCTTAGGATTTCAAATTCTTGCCACTGTTTTCTTCTTGGAAGTAAGCAAAAAAATAAATAAAAACAATTTCTTTTCTGAATTTTGTTTTATATTTGGAAATTTTCGATAGGTTGTCGGATTTGAAAATCTTGCATCTGCCGACCCGAACTCATCATTCTCGCCTTCTGAAAATGGGACTCCAGATAGCATTACCTGTAGATTGGCCATTGGAATCGCCATATATGCAGTCATTGCCATCGTACATGTACGTTTTTGGAGCTGAGCATTTAGTATATTTTATGTTAGGTTGAGTTCCTGATTTGAGGATGCATTTCAGTTGTTTTCTTGTTTGTTCTATTTCAGTGGATTCTCGTTTCCATGGTTTATGAGCAGTTTATTGAAGATAAAATCAAACAATTTGTCGATCTCTGTTCCATTAGCAATGTACGTACGTAATTGATCCCATCACTAACAATTCAGGAGATATTGTGAGAATTTAATTAATTTGTTTTTTATTGAAACTGGCATTAAATCTCAAATGCTTTTCTTTGATTGATTACCCAACTTTCTCATACATAGAATTTAGAACATTTGCATACAAACAATTTATTGGACATTGATGTAAACGCCAGATGAAGATTGTACTGATACAATCTTCATTCACTATTTTCATTCACTAATAATTAGAAATATATTTTTAGATCAGCGTGTTTGTGATGACAATGCGTCAATTTGGCCACTACATTCACGGTCGATCAGTACATGGACATGCTGATGCAGACATGAAAACTATGCACCAACAGTTGCGACGTGAAGAGGTAATAAATAATAATAACAAATATCTGATGGATCCATTTTTTAATATTATTGTTTTGTTGACAATTATTTTGATCTGTTTGCTCTAGGATAATCTGTGCAGTCAACGGGGACTTCTTCCAAATAGCGATCACCAAACGTTTCAAATGGCACTGCCCTCGCAATTGAGGTTGTACTATGATCAGGTGATGAGTCCTTTGATGCAAACTACCCTTACACCGACTGGTCGTATTCCATCTGAACATGCTGGCAAGTTCAAGTACCTCGATTGGGCATTTTTAGCATGCAAAATTTTTGAAGAAATTTGGCAGTGAATTAAACAAATCAAATTTCAGGTACTGGAAACAATACCAATTTGCCTACAGGGGTTGAACGTAGCATTCAGGCTTATCGGACGATGAACACTTTTTTAGCTTCATTTTTAGAACACGTGAGTTTTCTCTGCATTATTGTTTGATTTTGCAAATTCGTTACTAGATCAACATCTTATCTTCATATCTTGCATTGGAGCGTAGCATCAAAATATACTGATTACATGTTTTGCTTTAGGCTCTGCGCAACTTGGATTACATTGTGAAGGATAAGTTGTTTATTGAAGATGTTCTTGATATTGAATTTCAAGATCCAACCGACAAAGGCTTTTTTTATGAAGGTACAGTAGATAAATAAAACAAACCCGGTTTTGTTCTAGCCTTCAAGATTCTGGTATTATTGCATAGTGTATTCCAAATGTTTGTATGACCTTTTCTATAGAAAAATACCTATGCAATTAAAAGAATTGTAGTTAATAATGCAGAAAGCATTTTAGAAAGTTTAATCAATAAATTTGAACCATATTTTTCATAACATTCAATTCAGAAAATAGAACATCATGAATAGAACTCTTGCATGTGCATGCATAGAGTTGCCTGTGCTGTATATACTGTAACAGCACAACAATTTATATTCTCCGCTCGTAATTAAATTGTTGTAGTGGAATAAATCGTTAAATTGATAGAATGAGAAATTTTTGGCAAATGAGGATTTTAGTGATAATTTTCATTTTTAAGTATTAGGATTTGCGCTGCTTTGGATTTCATCATGAACCGGCCGAAATTTATATCTCGAATTTTTTTTTCAGATAGTGGGCATTCATACGATGCAGCAATTCTATGCGGCCATGAATTCACTTTAATCATCTTTGATCTTTTGCTTTTCACCTCTATCGATTTGGCCGCCAAAGATTTCATCTTATCTGGATTCATAACCTTCGTCGTCGGAAAGGTAAGCCACCTTTTATACTTAAATTGACGCTGCCTTGCAAATCTCATGACATAGAATTGATTTATTTCGGTACAGGTTATCATGTTTTTGTATCAAAAGTTGGCACACCACAACCTAGCTAGAAAAACCTTGGTCGATTCCAGGTTTTTAATATAATAAGACTACTAATTAAATACTAAACATATACTTGAAATGCCATGCATTTTAAGACTAAACGATTTGATGATGTAGTTGCTACATTATATGAAACAATAAAATGAATCCATTTATTTTTTTATTGTGTTTGAAATCTTAAAAACTTGGGCAAGAATCTACAATATATTCGGGGTTGGAGGAGCAGATATTACAATATGTGGGGGGAATGAGTTTGGAGTTAAATTCAAACAACTCTGGTGGTGTGTAGCATTTTTATAGCATGTTTTTTTTAGAAAAACTGTCATTGCTCATTCAATCATGATTTCTGAATAGTTGGGAACTACAATATATGACACGAACAAACGAGAATAATAGTCTCCTTTAAAATATGTCCAAATTTATTAATTGATTTGTAAATTAATGGGATTTTAAAAAGCAGAAATGTGTTTGTTCCACTATACAAACGGTAATGATATACTGCAGGTTGTGTGCATTGTGCATACTTCAGTGTTTCTCGGCATTAAAGTTCGGTCGAGGCAACGGTACGCTGAGATCGGAAAGAACGTAGGAAACTATAGTCCAGAACGCCAGGCATCGGTCCAGTGAATCGGGATCTTCAACGGTCATTGTGTCACCGTTAGAATGGTGATATTTAAAGTACTCTTCAGACGTGTCACCGCTCTTTACACCTAGGCTGCCCGTTGGGATGCCATACGAAGAAAATAGTGTCTCATCAGAGCCGTCATCGGGAATGTACAAATTGGTCGAATTGAGACTTTCCGTCAGCTGCAGGATCTGTTGGACCATGCACGCTGCGTCCAAAGTGCCGGTGAATGCCAAACCATCGGGGTCAAAGGTGCCTTCATCAGATTCTAACACGATGTTGTAATTGTCGAATTCGTCGAGGTGTTCGGATACGTATGCGTAGGCACCCTTATAGCCCTGTTCTTCGGCAGTCCACAAAACTGTGCGCAGAGTACGACGCGGACGCAGTTCCAGCCTCTTTAGAACTTCATGTGCCATCATGGAAATAAATATTCCGCCTCCATCGTCCATGGCGCCTTGACCTACGTCCCAAGAATCAATATGCCCGCTTATGATGACTATCTGTGAAATGGTAAGTTTTCCAATTTATGTTAGTTGATACCATTAAAATTCAGACCTGCTTCCCTTTGGAGAGAAAACGCTATTTAAAATCAGTTGCAATTATTATAACTATAATTTTTTCAAATATATATATATATATATTTCTGAATTATGAGGACGCTGGTGATTTCTCGTTCTACCGGAACGAGAATCTTTGATTCGTTAAATTTGTTCTCTTATTCTTGGCGTTATTTAGCTATAGAAACAAAAAAGCGTTCTACTGTCATATTCCTAACCTCATCTGGACTCGTCACTCCTACTGTTTCAGCAATTGTATTTCTCGAAGTGCCAGCAGCCAAATTTTGGTCATCCATAGACAGCTTCACCACTATTTTTTCTCCTATTGGGGAAAACAGAAATTTATACTTCTATTACTATTTCACCTTGATAAGTCAGCTTCTGCGTTTACCTCTGTCCTGCATGCGCTGAAACATTTCCGCGTCCTCCACAGTGATGCAAGCAGTTGGAATTGGAGGAACGCCTTCCTCATAGTTATTATCTCCAGTGTGTGGGGAATAGATGGATTCCGATGCAGCAGACCGCACCAGAGTGGCCACAGCTCCGTAACGCGAAGCCTCTGCTGCTCCATCTCCTCGGTATGCTACAGATTGGCCATAACTGATCCAGGGTTGGTTGTAAGCAACTATTTTTCCTGGAATCTATATGCAGAATAAACGCATTAGACGAATGATGATCGTTGAGCATCTAATGACCATGCAACTATTGTTATCGTCTAATATCAGTTTGCATTCTCACAATATCAGCCTTTCCTGGTAGCTCGTCAAAATCTGTAACCACGATCACTTCGGCAGTGATCCCTTCCGGGGGCGTTCCAACAGTGGATCCCAAACCGAGCAATGCCATCGATTGATTTCTGGGTTCAATCATGACCAACGATTCATTGCCTCTAAAACAAATATTTATTTAGCTATAGATGTAATATTTAGGAATTTTGAAATCTCATAGTAATCTGAGGATTTTTAATGGAAGTAGGAAGAAATGTAAAATTTAGAAAGAAGCTTTAATGATCTTATTTGATATTCTCAGTGGTTTAAATGAGAAGCTTAAACAAACGAGCAATATTTAAAAAAACAAAAACTAAACCACAAAAAGTGAAAAACTTTTTCCAACGTATGTTGGAGTATTTTGGGAATGTGGTGTATACACGCAAGTTTTTGCAAATCGTAACATTTTGAATAACTACGTACAAGTGTTTGACGAATTTTGAGAAACACTGTGCGATTAGATTTGACCACTTTACCAAATTATTTATTGCTACTTACCGCACCCAGATTGGAACATTCGCCTCTTCCGTATGCACGTTTTCCAACTGGAGTTGGTTCCCTAGAAAATCCACAACGTAATCAATGGCATTTTCCAGGCTCTGGGATCCGGTTATTCGAGGACCAAACTTATCCACAAAAGTAGCCAACTCGTTGTACGTTCGGCCCTTCAGTGCTCCATTGAATACCAGATCACTGACGCTGCTCACTAACCAATCATAACTCTTAATTTCGGCAATGATCTCTGGAGAAAGGGCACTGCAGTTTAAATTAACTTTTGGAACACTGACTGCATTGCTAGTTGGCAATGTCAAATGTAGAAGTGCAAAAAGTAAGCACATAAGTCTTTTGGAAGACATGTCTGACTTTTTGGGTTGGCAAGTGGATCTGGTAGTTAAAGAACTGATTTTGAGTGTTTAAATACATATCGAAAAGTGGAGTTCCACGTGAACTTTGCAACCCAATATTATGATGGATTGATAACGCATTAGATTTTGGTGATCGATAAATACATTATATGCTCAAAAGTTTCCAGGATATTGGATCTTTAAGTTCGCCACGTGTACAGGTACTGCAGTTAAAGCGATTTGTGTTTTATCGGCTAATTTTTTGGTAAATGGCTGATAGATATACAATGTAGGCCTTGAAACCACAAGGATATGTTATATTAATAGCTTCGTATTGACTAAAATATAGATTATAAAGGTATTCTTGAATTGCTCCTAAATCAAATCATTTCCATACAACTGCTTGCACTTGTCAGAGTGTAGAAAATGGAAGTGCGGTTGGTTCTAAATGGGTTTTTTTCTGGGCATTTATTTTTTAACCAAAGTATATCTTACTGAATGAAGCAATCTTTACAAGTTAATGCCCAACAAATACAATACTGTAACAAATATATTGGCCCGTGTAATAAATGAAGGTTATCTTATATCTGTTTGGGTGTCGATATACTCTGTACTATTTTTTAAATGCTAGACGTTATCTTTAGCTTCAAGTGGAGGGTAAAGCCCCTCGACCTCTAAATCTGGAAAGTCGAAATTCGTAATTCGAATTAGTACGTGAGGCCATGGAGACAAGATTAAAAAATTACACGAATGCTTTTGATAACGTAAATCATGCAAAGCTCAATATGAAGGCACGAGCCGTTTACAAAGTCTGCGGATAAAGTTAATCTCAGAAATCAAGTTCACAAGCAATTACAGCAGTCCTCTGATATATTCTAGGGTTTTATTGACCCGAGGAACTTTTCAAGACTGAACAATCCGCACTTTGTCTG
>JAQGAO010002099.1:0-20966 GCA_034697705.1 Ommatoiulus sabulosus | reverse complement strand
AAATCTCATTCACAATTCCGTACACCGGATCTATAAGGGGAACTCCCAAGGCGATTCGCACATATTCCCACCCCCAACGTGGGTCGTTCCAACAATCGATATCCTATACCTGTGACCCTTGGTCATCAATGAAATTAGGAATCCTTGGACGTCCATGAAATGACGAAATGGAATTTTAATCATCTTGGGATAGGCAAATTTATTCAGGAGCATATTCCGGAATCAAGTATAAAAAGACGAGTGGCCAAGATAACATCATCACAGCGCAGCGCATCTTCGAGGTGTAGTGACCGGGTAGTTGAAGCCTGAGCTTGAATCCCCTCTAGATATGTAAGATGAATTAGCTATGATTACGTAAGGCCTGCCGGTCGGAGACACACCTTGTGTGTCTTGACGAATTTTCTGTTCTAACAATGCACTTTTGAAGTTATTTTAATTGTTCCTTTGTATGAGCTAATCATTATGTGACATAAATGTGATCGAATTTAACGTCAGTTTTCCATGACTCAAACTCCTTGCTCCAACTTAATAATAATGTAACCAAGCAAAAGTTAAGAAAAATCAGAAGGTTAATTACATACCCACTGCTAACCTGCAATGGTGAAACCGGAAATCTGGCCAGCTCCTCCGAAATTTAAACAGCGAAAAAAAGAAATAAAAAGTGTAGCCAAATCGGCGACTTACTCTCTCTTATGTACGATACTTTGTTCAACCATTAATGTTCCCGTCATGGCGCGTCTGGTAAATTACAGGTGAGGGACGTGTTTGAATTTTAGCGATAACAATGGCCGTTAGCGCTAAAATTCAAACGCGTCCACTTCCATGACTTTTCTTGTTTTTTAAAAAAATTTCCCTGACCAACAACACAAATGACATAGTGCAATGTTATCCTCGATTTTTCAAATTTGTCCTCAGAATTTGTTACAAATTTCTCCTTAATTGGAAACTACATGTTCACAATTTTACTATTCTGTACTAGAAAAGTTGAATTTTTTGCAAATTTGGCTTGTGAAAACGTGGAAATTTTGAAAAATTGTACTTGGAAAATGATGCAAATATGTCATCGGAATAGGTTGAAAAATTTTCAAGTTTATCCTCTAGAGAAATGAATTTTTTGCAAATTTGTAGCCTACTGGGAACATTTTAATTTTTGCAAATGGGCCTTGAACATACCCACGAACAAGTAGAAGCATTAGTTTTGGATTTTGACAAAATCAATGCGTTGAATTTACCTGACTTTTGTTTTAAAAAAAAAACATTCTCTGACTATTCCAGGTCTGTGGGATACCCTGCTTACTGACTTTTGCAACTTATACCACATCACCTATATATATGCGATATTGCGTTCAATTTCCCTGTTACCCTAGGAACTGATTTTATTTGGCATTTATTTTTCAAGCGGACGTCCGAGATGGTTATAGCCCCTCCCTCCCCCAGCTGTCCACATTGTGTCCGTGACTCAACATATCCCCACTACCCCCTACATGAGGACGTTCTGTTTGAATGGCCACTAAGGGATTTACGATAAAATAAAACAGTTTCACTTTATATTAATGAAAAAAAAATGCGGACCTACACGTAGTGCCGCCTTCACTCATCCCGGGCCCTCAGGCTGGAGCCCTGTCACCTCCCCTGGTAGGGGCCATGCCGCTATAAATGTCGGTGCGACGGTGTACATGTCTATTGCTGCATTTAATCAGCAACTTAAAATAGACTTTAAATAGAATCGATGCCTTAATTATGTTTAATTTCCACTAAACATTCAAGGCCCTAAGACAAGTTCGCTGAAACCGTAGAACAATTGCGCAAAGTTAAATTGTGTTTCCCATCAGACTACGTTTTTTGTCTGTTTACCAGCGCAGCTATTTAAACTCAACAATCAGAAATCGAGCGGAAGTTGCAGTATCTAAAAAGGAAATAAACCCAGACCAACAGACGCGTGTCGCAACGCACATTATAGTTACCGAGAATTGGCATAAAGTTTCAAACGTTCGCATCGAGTTAAAGGATCACTTGTTCGCCATTTTTGTTTCGCGTCAAAACGCATGGACACATGTGCGTCCTCATTGAGTCATTGAAACGGTGTTTACATTTGGCGACTTGCAGGTGGTTTCCAGACCATTAAAGTTGCAGCACATTTATTTCCCGAATACATCCAAATTGCTGCCGCGCCGGAGCAGTCCATCTTGAAAAAAATACGATGTTGACCGATGAATTAAGGCAAACAACGACCGATACAAAAATGAAGAGAAAAAACTGAATCCCCAAACAGAAGTCGAAGTGGACAACTGAGAATCCAACGATTGGAAACGGAACATCCAAGTGTTTAACGTCCACGAGTGCGTATCGTGTCACGAGGTATGTGGTGTTTGTGCCACGTACGCCATCACTTTGGCCGTAGCAACAGTGCGCGATTTAGCGATTCTACGAAAGTGCGAAGAAATACTTAACTCAATTTCTGCCAACGTCGAGCAGAACGCACCACCGCGTTATGTGTTCTGAGAAACATCTAGGCGAGATCCTTAAAACGGGTGACGCATTCCACGCACCCGCATGGCGGTCCCATCTGGTAAATTTCAGTTTTGTTTTCTTGCGGTCATTTTTATCTTTAATTTGGTAAAAAAATAGTGGTCATGCCTGAACATTTTAAGAACCGTTTGACCTTCGCTTGTAAGCGCATTTACTTTGGAAAGACGTTCAAACGAAAAACACAAAAACACTAGGAAGCTCTATGCAGTAAAAACTGCATGACAGAATTTCATCAGTTTTCTGACTTATGGCAAGTTTCTGACTAAACTCCACCGACTTCCACGAAGACACGAACTATTTGCTTTATACATTTCCAAGTATTTCTCCAACGAGTTTACCAAAAAGCAGGGACGCGCTTTTGCCTAAACAAACATTGTCAGGTAACAACTGCCACGAACGTGTACCAGAAGCCACACGTCACGCCTGTTGTTCGGCAATTAATTACTGAAAACAAGCAATATCCTTGAACGTGTCCTCATCGAACACATTGTGGGACTGAGAAAGGTTTGCGCACATTCGTCCTTCCAATTCAAAGTCGCGAACAAAACGATAAATAATTGCACGTAGGGAGGGCTTAAAGACAACCAGCCATCACTACAGGAGCAACCATCCCTCACCATGCCATTCGCTCCAAAACCTGTCCACGTGGATGGTGCGAGGAGGTCAGTGCCCTTGATCCCACCAGCAGGCGCTACGCGCACCGCCTATTCAGTGAGCCCTGGAGCCGCTCCAGAGCAGAAGCCACGTTTCATGCGACTTCGAAGATCCTCGGAGGACACCAGCGATGCGGAAGAAAAGCTCTTCGTGCCGATCCAGGCGAGAATTAACGAAGTCGCCCCTGATTCGGGGTTCGTGGACGTCCCCCTGACTACAGACTCGGAAGTAGTCGAAAAGCGACCGGCTTTGCCGGACAAAACGTTGTTGTTCCGCTTGCAGAGAACCCTGTCGGCGCCCCACATACTGGGCCCAAGAAGCCGAAGTTTGGACATGGACAAGAACAAAATAATGGATGGCACCTGCCCTGAAGAGCAAGATGGCCGCACGTACCAGCGCTCCAGATCCGCGTCCATTGTGGACGGCCTGCTTTTCGAGATATATGACAAGTTGAACTTTGGCCGAAGATTGAGTGGCGACAGCGACGCCTTCACAGAGTTCTCTGCCGTGTCTGAAGGCAGGGTCAGATGCGGGAGTGGCGGAAGCTGGCCAGATAAGCCGCAAGGAACAGACAGCGGCAGCGGGCGAAGGTTCAAGAAATCAAATTTAGAAAACAAAGGTAGGCCCAACCACCAGCTCTGGTGTTTTGCACCAGGTTTGTTTTGCATCTCGTTAAGTGGATGCTGCACACTGATAACTTAAAAGATAAGATTCTTCCGTTACGTGCACATGGTCATCATCTTGAAGGCGGAGGAGAAAAAGGACCAAATCAATATTCCCCTGCAGCTAAACTATAAGCTCAAGATGGTCTTTATATATGGAAAAATAAAAGTTACAAACATGTAAAGTGATCGTCAACTGTAAAATGGTGACAACCTGGCAGTAACTTGATTATCTGCAATTTCCTCAAAAGATGTGCTCGCAATCTGCAAAAATAATGTATATACTGATGTATGTTTCAAAGATAAATTTGTACAAACTTTACAAAATACAAACTTTTAGATGCTAATTGATTGCAAATCTTATGCCGATATCAGTCCACTAGCAGTTTGTCAACAGTTTGCAGCAAATGACTAAAAATAGGGAAACCGTCGAGAGATACTCCTGTTTTACCATCAATGGACATGCCTGAGCAAGGAGAACATGTCGCGTCAGTGACTGGTGTTGTTTTAAAACCAGTTTTAAACTTCGTCTAGAGGCTTTCATGATTATATATAGTAAACTCAATTCTTAATTAAATTTAAACGTCCCTTATAGAAAACACTTGACTGCAAACAATTCTCCAAAAAGAATGAAAGGTGTTCAACCAGTTCGAAAACATTTTCGTCGAACATGTTATACGGATGTCAGTTTATTACCAGTTTACCTTCGGTTTACTATTATTTTTCAGTTACGATCACTTTCCATCAAGTTGCAATACTTTCTTTTACAGTTTTTCCCTATGGGGTGAATTACGCCCACAAATACGTTTTGCAGTACACTTAATTTCATATTTATTATTATTATACTGAATAAAAAATAAAACGGAGAAGTTGGAAATGGAACGATCATTTGCCATGTATATATTTATATAACATAAAGAAATATCTGTAAAACATTTGCCTAAACTGGAATAACTTTCGACTATTTTTCCCCTATTGCGGGTATTTCTTTTTTTAAGTTCCATCTTAATTTGCCATCTTAAGCTCCAACATTCCATTGTGTGATTAAATCTAGTGTGAGAGGAATGTTCAAACCCCAGGACAATTTGTTCCCGCAACTTTTTCGACAATTTCACGGCGATTGGTATTAGAATTACACTGACTATAGCACAATTAGAAGTGCGGTTTATTTAAAAAAAAAGTGTTCAGCCTTATTTATAAAAATATCAAAGTTCAAATTTATAGAACAGAAAAACATGGTCGAATGAATATGTTTTATACTACAGTAGATTTATAATTCTTTCAGCTTTTTTGTATACGACAGATGTTGCGTTTTTTCGGCCAAAGGCTATCCTATGGCTATCCTAAGGCTATACATGTAGTTTGAATTACAGTACGTATATTTTTATGTATTTACAAATAACTCGTAAGAAATGTTTGGCATTCAAGCAAATCCAGCATATCCAGCCTACATCCTGCACATACATATAAAGTATGTAATACGACTGTGTACATGTATATTTTTTCTGGAAAAAATATGACGGCAACCCCAAAGGAAATGAATTAGTACTGATAATAAACTTATTTTGAAATTTCTTTGAAAATCAAAACAAATTAGATGAAAATACTTAAATCTATAGTCAAATTTTAATTGCCATATTTAGCAATGTTACAGTGCAACCGGCTCGTTAAAAAGAACTCGCTTTACATGAATATCTGATAGCACGAACTCATTTCCAGTCTCCGCCCTAGGATAGGGACGAATAATGCTAATTTCGTCGTTTAGAATCAATTCCTAATTTGGATATTACAAATTTATGGCTCAAACGAGTGAGTGTTCGAGTTTCCAAGCATTCGCGCTACGTTACTTCAAAACAAACTTTAGACAACGTGAAAAAAGTTACGCTATAACGGAGAATTCCCCGATATAAGTTGCCGGGCCTTTCCATTTATTTACGTGGGGCCAGCCAAACGTCCAACCTTGTTGGAGTCATGTTTTAATTGTCTAACATTTGATAATACGAACTAAGTTTAAGACAAGCAAATTTTTAAGTGCCTTGAAATTCGTCTTAACGAGGTTCGACTTTATTGTACAATGTTAATTTCAACACTGCTTCATTAATTTCTTTAGGCCTTGCTGAACTCCATCACGTGCTTCGCCGATACAGAAACAACGTGAGCTACGTGGCAAACGATTTGGTTCGTCAACTCAAACGTCGAGACCGTTTTCTCACCAAACGAGATCGCAGTTATGACATCATCACCGCCATTTTGCAGGCAGCGTCGCTGAAAAGACGTAAGCCACGTTTTGGTATATTGTCCATCTAGTCTTTTGTTGTCTACTTTTAATGAAAATATTATAATGTACATTGCGTGCATGCGCCCTATTTATCGAACGTGTTTGTATAGCAAATAAGTGAAAAACAAATATGCCATTGCAAGTTATTTCCACCTTTCTACGGACCAGCTGCTAATTTCAACCGCAGATGGAGTTAACGTTTTCACAGTAATTTATAGAACTTACTTTCCCGATCATACATGCGAATCAACCGATATGCAAATTGTCATTCAACAAGTAAACAACTGGCATTCGTAAAGCGCAATATTTGTCAAAACGCCAGGATTTCCGCCTGTTGCACGAGATGATAGGGTGATATATAGTTATGAAGTTAGTTCGCAAACATGTTTAAATTATCTATGACCGTATCTACACTTAACAAACTGCCGGTCATTATATCAATCGCACTCCCGCTTATAAAAGTGACACATACAACTAAAAAATTGTCCTTTCCGGTCTGAGACGGTATTAACCCTAGAACTATACCATCCATGGGGGTCGGTCCATGGACCCCAGTGCAATCTTTAATTCAGTATATATATGTTTCCATACATTTATACCGATTTTGGGGAAATTTGACCAAAAATCATAATTTTTCTGAGGCGTTTGTTCCAATTTTACCATGGGGTCATTTGAACCCTAGTTTGTATAGACTGCGACCAGTAAATTTTGATTTTGCCAATTTTTTTTAATGAAAATTAATGGCCAAATAAACTTTAAAATAATAAAAACGTGTGGTTGTTTAGCAGCTCATACAAAATATTCAGAAATTAATTTATTCAAAAGAATAATGAATTTTAACATTTTAAATGATGTGGTCCGTAAAAAATGCATGGTACATTTTGTGGAAGTTCTAGTGTTAAGTAAGGCAAAATCGGCTTACCACGTTTAATTACAGTCGAACTCGGATAAGTGAAACCCGATTAAACGAGAAAACCTGATTAATTTGAATAAATGTTCAAACCCTGAACTTTCCCCCAACGTTTTGTGAGTTAAACGAAACCGGATAAGTGAAAACCGCTTAAATGATAAACCCGGACAAGTGTATATTTTTATCAAGCCTGAAATGCACCATTTGTATTCAATTATACACGAATAATTGAAAATCGGGGCTTTCAATCTACAATATAGATTCACAGTGAGTGCTATTTTAGTAGAATCACGTTTTTTTGCTCCTCCCATTTATGGAAATAATGTTTTCAGTTACTATTGCGAAGTACCCCATAATTCAAATGTAAATTTTTGCTTTGAGTTACGAAATAAACTAGCACACTCAGGCTACTCATTAATACGAGCTTATTCCCATACAGTACATGTATTTCCCTATTTTTCTTCTGGGAAACAGGAAACAGGGAATTTCCCCAAATTGGTTGGATCTTGTACCTTCCAAATTGTAAGAGGGCCTCCACAACCTAATTTGACAACACCCCCTACGAAATGATTTAGATTTTCCTTACCATCCATGTCAATAAGTACCAGAAAATGTTTGTGTAGTGCATTTTTTTATATCTCAAAATATAAAAGTGAGTGCAACTTGCAATTTATGATTTTTAATGTCATTCTCATTTAGTAAGTTCTGATTCTACGAATGTTTTTTGGGGTCCATACAGGTTCATAAAAACAGGAGTCGACAGTAGTTGCACATTATATCTAAAAAAAACTTCTGTATGAGTAAGAGGAAGAACTTTTGTTAGCCCCAAAAAGAAAACTCACTGCTCTGAGCATAACATGAGCTGATACATTCCATAGCAGTAACTTCTAAATTGGTACAATCGAGGTATATATTGAAAAGCAATTTTAACTTGTCGGATTATTCAAACGATTTAAAAAAAAATGTTTTCGTCGTTGAAACTTTGTTTAGTTACAATAAATATTTGTTTAAGAGTCTAAGATATTAAGCTATCCCTACTTCATCGATTTGAGCATAAACTGAGCTAAAATAAAAGATAAGTGTAACAGTTTTCTTGCCCGGATGGGTTTTCACTTATCCGAGTTCGACTGTAGTTTCAGAGACTTGAAGACTATTGTTCATTTATTTTACCAAATGTTTCCTCACTTGAAAATAAAAAAAAATGTTGAGTTGTGTCACTTCTGAAGAATGGGTGCGATAAATGCATCACATCATGTGATGCTTCTAGGTACAGATCCGTATCCTTTACACACATGTTGTAGATTTCTATTCTTGACAAAGGTGGCGCTGCTTAGCAAAAGAAAGTGATATAGAATATTGGCGCCAAAATTGATCTGTCTTAATTCGATGTTGGCACATACTTCAAAACGGATATCCAGACAGAATCTTCAAAGATCGCACTTTGACAGTCACGTGTGCAGTTGTGACGAAGACGTGTATTGGTGTGAAAATGGCGATAACTAGCTCGAATGAATATTTTAAACTAATTAGCTGGTTGATCGTGAACGCGTGGCTTCACCACTGCCAAAGCACGATATGCGAAGCTTCTGTCCGAGTACCTCAATAAATTAGTCAGCAAACATTTTTTGTTTAAGGTAAGTGTGTCATTTTTTTATTTAGGGAAGACGATTTATTGAGCCAGTTATGATGCGATTAATGCCTTTTTTATACAAAAAACAACACGAACAATTTCTCTTTTAAGATGACCTGGAATGAAATAAATAATACATAGATAGGTTTGTGTCATCACCTATAACTAAGATAATTTTTATTTGCATTTGTATTATTTTTTATTCTAAAAAAAATAAGTATACGTGCAAAAAAAATGCGAAATCGTTCCAGAAATAAAAGGCCTGCACGTTCTATGAAATGAAACGTTTAGGTATTTTTTTTAAATTAACGGGCATTTCTAAACCTAAAATAAACTTCGGGTGACAAATTTACATTGGAGAAAAACATGATTTCCAAGTAAGCATTCTATACATCAAAATGCATTTTAAACATTTCTGCATGGTATTGCAGGTGTGGGTTTAGCACCTTCTTGAATTTTTGATGACGATTTACACGAATCATGCTACATTACATGTATTATTTTTTTAGGATTGTAAAATAATAAATATCTTTAAAATATGTTATATAACGTTTATATAACATAGTATAAAATATGCAGTATAATGCATTTTATAATCTTAGCAAACTCACATATTACATGTATCTCTGATATAATTTTTCCAAAAAATAGCTACTATAGACATTCAGTGTCTTCGTATGACATCCCGTTATCTAAATTAATACATCAGATTCAGAATTACAACATTCCACTAAACACGTGAATCATTTCCCAGGTGGATAAATAGTTGCGACGAACCATAAGTGTTTTTCGCAAGAGGTACATGTACGCTTGTTTGCGGGAAAAATCGATTTAGTACAGTATATTTCCAAGAAAAAAAATACTAATAAAAAATGCAATGCGTAGCCTATGTTATGCAAAGCTGTTGCCGAAACACGCAGTATATCACACGACGAACGAATCCATTATTTTTATATCTAGCTCTCAAAAATGGGTTTTCCCCGAAAGATATTCCATAAAAATATTAATGTACTTTTGTGAGGCCGCTACGGGGTTTTAACCTTTTTCATTTGATAACTCTGGTGATCCCTCATAGAATCCAACTAATATTGGACATGTGCATGCACAAGGAATACAACAAGCAAAATCTACTGTATTGATCGATGAAAGGTAATGAAACGTTAAATCATAATGTAATAAAGGCTTGAATTATTAATCACCACTTATCACTAATTTAGTTTAAATGGACTGCATCATTAACTGAAATTCATACTAAAATCTTAAAGTCTTTGTCTGTGATAGTTACATTTTTGAAAGAAAAAAAGAGATAACGATGGTTTTACATCAATTAAAATTAATTTGCATATGTATATATTTGATACTCATTAACTTTACTGCATTTTCAACAAAATAAAACGTTTTAACGTTACATATATGTACGTTTGCATATTATTTACGAAATTTCAAGCACTACATTGATAGTCTTATATTGAGATCAACTTCGAGAACTGGCTCCATGGCAATGTACAAACTGAAAGACGCATAGAGGAACTTTCTGTTTATGTTCCTTGATTCTTCAACTGAGCCCTACGTGTTCCTGTATGTTTCTATTTGAACCAATACATTGATAGTCTTCTATTGACATCAACTTCAAGAACAGACTCGAAAGCAACGTCCACACTGAAAGAGACATAGAGGAACTTTCTGATTATGTCGCTTGGGTCTTCAACTTATTCCTAAATGTATATGTTCCTCTATGTTTCTGAAAGTTCCATATTGTTTTCGGCAACAGAAACAAAAATTCCCACAGGTTTTCTGTTTTCATAAACAGCGGTAAAGATTAAAGGGCGTTTAGCAGCACGAGTTATCATTTCTGTCTTGGTCTGGACAGCTTGTTTCTTATTGACTGTCGAGAAATGAGCATAAAGTTGCTCCTATCGGTTGCTTTTTCAGTGTGGACTGAATCATCAGCAATAAAACAAACCAAGCCACCGAAAAATCAGAAAATGCTGGTCAAGAAATATGAAAAACTGCAAGTTTTATCTCGTTGTCGAGTTATATGCATGAGTTGGTCTGCAAGAGTCATCTGCAGGAGATGCTTCTGCTTGAGATGGGAACGCCACCAGCGCCAGCCTCCGTGCGGTGACGGAAGTTGAAAAACGCCACGGATTTCGCTTTGCACGCAGAGCGATCTCTCCCCACCGTCCCTAGAGGGCAAAGTGAACCATCCCCGCGAAAAATCGATGAAAAATCAATAAACGACACAGGGCATGCGTGGGCTGGCGGCGGCGCTTCGGTCGCCTTCCCCTCCACTTCCGTCACTCGCGCTATGGAGTTCAACGCTTTGCGGTCCGACACCTCAACCACCGCCACCACCGAGCCTCAAATCCACGTCCCGTGTCGCACGTGGGTGTCACAAGGACGGAGCGGATTCCGCCGGTCAGTGGAGGGCCATCGAGGATCCGGATGTTGGAATAGTGGACAATTGTTCCAATGAATCTCGCGACGCTGGATGTGCCTGAAGCGGCGAATCGTTCTAGGGTAAGGTGAATTATTGATGGACTAGCTGGTGAGCCAAAGAGGTGTTGGACAAAGGATCCAAGAAGCGTCGATGGAACGGATCCGATCCAGGATCGGCAGATCCGAATCCACGCTGGGAAATCCCCTCTGATGCAGCGAGGATTCACCCGATTGACGACAAACCTATCGATCGCTGCGTTAGGAACGGCCTTCCTTTCTCCCTCTCATTCTCTCACTGTCGGCATCCGAAGACGGTGGCATCGACCAGTCGGGGCATCAGACTGCGTGTCCAATCCCGCATTCTGGAACAGTGCTGAAAAAAAAACTGGAATGCGCCGTGCTGGTTTTCTTCGCTCCAGAGCAATGAACAGCTGGAGGGCTTTGGCGCCCATGATCTGATTAGAAAAAAAAACAGCTGTTGGACAAGATGGGAACGCCCTGGACGACGTCAATGTTCGTTTCGGAACGGATGACGCGTTCCGACTTCCGGCACCGTTCCAAAGAGCCTTATCGTAGCGCGCTCGTGCGAAGAAAAACGGCGAAGATCTCCAGCTTCCGTGCTCAAGCCAAGGGCGACCAAACTTGGGCGTCGTCATAGAAACCGAACTTGAGAAAGAACTTTGGTCGTGAAGCCGAGATTGCCAATGTGCAAATAAAAACAGTACGAATGTTGCGTCATTGCGGCGTTCGCGCCAAAAGGAGAATGATAAGCGTATCGATTTCATCCAAGTAGTTATCAGTCTGTCATAGTGGCGCTGGAGAAAGCATGAGTGGCCTTTTTAGCTCTCTCAAGGGGCTCGGGGTCCCCTCCAAAAACGGCACTGGGCGCCAAGGTAAGCCATTATTTCTCATTAGAAGGACAGTTGGCTTGGCAGGTTGTTTGTCAAGGTTCTGTAGTGTAATGATACAAGAACGCGTTGATTCTTGGCTTATGGCTTGTTCCACATCAGTGCCATGTGCATGCACGCGTGTGCACGTGAGCGAAATAAGGGAATCAATATTTTTTTCTTAATTTGATAGAGCGATTACGTTTAATTCTTGAAGATTTGAAATCTTCAATTTGAATGAATTAGCTAAAAAGTAATGAAAATGGCTTCATTTTTTTTCGGTTGGGATTTCAATTAATTTGAGGGTGCATTAAGCTTGATGGAATAAGACATTGTTTAAGCTAGAAAGTAGGCGCACCCGTATAGTTTACTTAAATCATATCTATATGCCAAAGAACAAACATCATAGAAATGCTGCGAGCTACCAGATATGTTTATCGGGTCTAACAATCACTGTAGAAGTAGACAACCATTCTAAATCCTTGACCGAGCTCCGTGCTAAGACGGATGCTTAGTTTTGGTCCTTCTTTTTGCATGCGATTAGGCGATGGCATAATTTTCCTAAAAATAGTTCAGATTTGTTACAAATTTAATTTGGCAATGATGCGTAAAATCGATCAAATTTGTTCATCCTGATATTGGGCGAGATCCCCCTACCATATGGCATTTATTTGCTGACTTTAGGGTACTGAGTTGAAGTGAATTGAATGAGAACATAGTCTGTATACCCTATTAAATTGCAATATATGCCAATTTTCGTACTCCATATGTTACGAGCTACTGCTGGATGTTTGGAATTTGAATAAATTCGATATTACTTAAGACAAACTACATATTTATGTGTAGAATTATGCATAATGTGGAAAATGGATTGTAGAGCGCGTTTAGATAATGATCTATTGAAGTCACGACATATTTCCGAAATCTATGTCAAATAAATTAGTTCTCCTTCAATGCGTGCATGGGTTCCCTCGATGATACGTGACAACCTAAGGTGCTAATGTTTGTGTAATATTGTAATTGGATTTGTTGCGAACTATAAGAATAATACGAATGTGGGACATTTCAACATTTTTCACCATGATTTTCATGATGACGCAAGAGGAAATTGTCAATGAACATGCTAAGACGTCTTCCAATAAACTTATTTCACCTTATGAGAATTTTTCTTCGGTAATTCGGCATTACCCTGTTTCGTAAACAAATGTTATATCACTTTTGTTAAACTTTTAAGAACATCAATTATGCAGGCCGCCAATAAACAATTTCCATACGCGATTGGAAAACCACATTACCTTGCATTAAATGATGTCTAGCGACTCCATTACTTGACGTAATGTAATTTACTAATGATGGAACATGGATCACGTTCGAGCCAGTACATGTACTGTTTGTGTGATCTGTGATCAGACATTTTTTTCACTTTGTTTGCAACAAAAATGTTTCCCCTGAGTGCAACATTGCTTTTAGCTTTCGGAGTCATGTAGATGTGGGTCACCATGATTCACATGGTCGTGTAGGTCATCATGATCCACGTGCTCGTGTGTGTCACCGTGATTCACGTGTTCGTGTAGGACACCATGATTTTCATGTTCATGTAGGTATTAGGCCGCATTTCTTCAACCAATACTATCATGAAAGCATGCAAAACCCTTTTTCACAATGTTAGAATGTTTTGAATGATTATCGATGAAATTCCAAAAAAATATAAAAATATCCAGGAAACGCCAATAGAACTTTAAAAAATCTTTTCATTTAGATGGAATAAACCGAATATTTCACATGCGAAAGATTGCCACAATTGCTAAGCTATGGGATTTAATTAGTGTCGCAGTGCACGTTTTCAAACTATCATTCGCAATTAATCCACGGATTAACATCCATGGTTTAATTAGATGTATCTTAAATAAAGACATTCGAATCAGTTGTTGCACGTGGAAAGAACATGAAAAAAATCTGTAGAATCGATTTTCTTCATACTCACATGGACCCATGGTCGACCCATTTATACGAAGCACAAATTCATGTACTCTGATAAATACTTAAAAACGCAATGAGCTTTGGTAAAATTGATCGCCACAGATGCTGTTGCAAGTTTTCGCATTGGTGACACTCAGTCAAGAAGAATCGCGCAACCATTACAAAAGCAGTGCATCTCAGACGTACAAATACAATCCCTAAAGGCCAATACTTTTCGATTCCTTCCATGAAAAGGATCGGTTCACAAAGCCCCAATGAGAAAAGAGCAAAGCTAACAGAGCTTTGCCTAAACTAGACAGACAATCGCACCGAACACAGGAAGTCCTATATCTGCTCTAGAAAAGTACACAAGCATGAATATGCATGATATGGATTTTTTACCGAAACATGTTGCGTGAGCACGCTTACCTTGAATATGAAAGGCCGCCATAAGCTAGGCAAATCGCCAGAGAAGCATTTAAGACAAAACATGGGCTTACTACGGCAATGCTTTAGTTAGCGACACTATAACGGTACGTGTTAATGGAATTACCAATCAGTATATACACTTGTAGCAATTTATAAACATCGCTGTACATTTTAGGACACGAATCTCAAATTTTATTCAAATAATTTTAATTCATACTAAACTTTTGCAGCATCATGTGCAACTTGTCCGAATGAGGTAGAAAGCTATATGCAGACAACTTGTTTTTGTCAAACTAATTTTTTGACTACAGTCATTATTGGTTTGCTTATATTAAAAGTAAATTGATTCAATAATTCTATTTAAGATAGCTGATGGTTTCGAGTGTTCCATTTTAATTTAGAATCTAGAAATGTTCAAAGACACCATCGCATTGGAATGTGCTAACAAATTAAACTATTTTAAGTCCTCGTTTAAAATAACTGGGAAAATATGAATTAAACTTAATAGTGTAGCAATTTTACTCATCCTTAAAATAGTATACGCTACTAATATTTTTAATAATATGTTAAAAAATTAAAAAATTATGTTCTTAAACGATTTAAAAAAAACTGCATCATCTGTCGGTTTCATATTTACATTACCTAGCATTAACGATCAACGCCCGCAATTTGACTCCACATTGAACCTCCTACGATGGCCGCCAATTTCGAATTGTTTTGCAATTCTTTCGAATGCATTGCTCTGACGCACTGTCTCGTCATTGATCTTTTTTGTTCAACTAGCCCAAAACTATGAATAATAGTGCAAATATTTGCAAAGACGCCTAACCAGTTGTCTATACAAAAAGTTAAGGCACAACTTGATAAACAGCTAGAGGCTGTGTTCGCCGCCCTTAATACGAAAACAAAGCAAGATAAAACCATAGAATTCGGAAATCGTTTTACTATTGATTCTAAACTCTGTCTAATGGGAAGAAATGGGCATTATTCCATTGAAGATTTGCGCGAAATGAATGCAACTGCATGGCATTATGTAAAAGATAAGCGTGTCAACCCATTCCACCTCTCCCTTCAATCTTCCCGGGGGATCTGACAAACCATGCTTTTCATCAATTCTATCAGTGACTTTTAGTACGACCTGAAAGTTAAAGCGCATTACAGAGGGATGTCAGCTTACTCTCGCAATGTTCGATAGAAAAAAATACAGGGAGCACATAACCAGTAAATGGGCTCAATGGCCTTACGTCTTGAAGTTTGAAAGTCGAAAGACCTATCAACTTTTATGTTCGAACATTTCCATTTGAAATTTCTGATGTCTCGATCATGCAATGAAATATGGACATGAGACTCCCGAAAAAAAAGCTCTATCTTCTAGATTTGGCATTGAGATGAGGGCAAAGCAGTCGCTGATAAGGAACGTACATTACGAGGCGATTTCATTGCCAGGGATGATTGGTTAGGCGACGAGTTTCTTGAAACCAATTCTGGAGCTGCGGTGTGACATACTACAAACGTACGTTCCAGAAGTGTATAAATTATAATTTCTTTTTAGAGGTGGACCATCATATCGTTTCAAGAGGATAACTGCATCAATGCAATGAAAACAAAATTGTTGTACAACTTTTGGGTTTAAAGACAAAATTTGGTTCATTCAATTTCAAATAAACAATCCCAGGAATATGATGCTTGTTTTTGATAAGTGATCTATGCTGGTATGCTTAAAGTAGCACAATCATTAGGCCTTTGGATGGTAGTTTGTAAATCTAAATACAAAAGAGGGCGAATGAAAGCCAACTCTGATCAAATGTTGACTTTCCGAATACTTTTGTTAAAGTTGCAATTCTTCACTGACAATGCATGTTCAACCCGAGTGGATAAAATATAACGTTTGGGCTTGAATAAACCAATTTTCGATCTAATTTAGATTTCCCTCGAGACGGTCCTTTACAAAGTTACAATGCAATCTCTGGACGGAAATCAACACCATAGCAAAATGACTGCAGGTCCGAATAAATTTTATTTCGACGTTAATTTTATTTACTTGTACTTTTAAGGATTAGATAATCAATGACGCATTGTGCCTAGTGCAACTAAATTCTAAACAACTACTTGTTTGAAAACGTTCTTGTAACCGACAACATGAGAAAAGCTTCCATGTATAGACCATTCTAAAAAAAAGGTGCTCAACCAAACCCCTGTCTAAGAAGCACCAGCTGGATACAGGACTAGTTGAAGATTAAACATGAAACAGAATACGGAGGAAAGCGGCTTTCCATTTTCGTTTTAACAAAAATTAGCGCAAATGCTTGCGAACTCGCAAATGCATTCGTTTTAACCGAATTTTTTTAACATTCCAATTCGGAATTCGTCTTAAACGAAAAAATTAAAATTATTTTTCCATTCCCAAAAACGGGGATTGGAAATAAGTTCGTTCTATCAGAAATACGTATAAAGCGAGTTATTTTTAATGTAATTCCACAGTATTTCAACGATGGCCAACAGCGCATGTTACATCAATCCCTTCCATATCTCAAGTTTCTTGGTTCATTAGAGACAGTTTCTGGATCCTCCTGTGGGCCTTAATCCGAGAACATGTCCCCTGTAGGGTAGCAATCAATGCCAACTCCAATGCAGTGCGAGGAAACCTAATAATGCAATTGATCGGCGCCAGAGGACCTTCCCCCCACCATCGGTATTCAATGAACGTGGCAATTAAACGCATTTATTAATTGATAATCCATCATGGACTGCAATCCCATGGACGCAAGATCTGAGTTGACAAGTGCCAGACGCAGGTACAGCCATGTCTTATTACATGCATAGCCGGTCTCCCAGCGATACAACGGCTCGAATTAATGGCCAATCATCGGAACTCGTTATCGGTTATATAGTTGCCATAAAAGGGTATCTCGTAATGAACATTCGTTTCGCTGTCATTAAAATTGAGATCCTGACTAATAGCACCAGGGAATGAGGAAGGTTATTTGACTCTGGAAATTTGACACCGGTCCAAATGTCACGGCGTTCCATATCTGCGTCCATAAAAGCATAACCTTGCGGGAATAAACGTTATTGGCCATTGTGGAGTAGGTTTTCAGGAAACCGGCCCAGAAATTTCATTACCCCCATATGTGGGACACGAGAGAAAAAACCTAGAGGGTTAATGGGCGACGGATGAATTCGTCCGAAAAAAAGGAAAAAAAATGTTATCGGAGATAGAAAAACGTAAAAACGTTAAGTCGAGATTATGATGTAACTATCTTTTGCGAGCTTCGAGAGAAGTTGAAGTGATGGCCTCTGGCGATCGGAAGTCCAGGTCTGTCTTGAAGAAATGCGAAAAATGGATGAGCAATGTCAAAAATAAGTTTACGTTTCAACTAGGCAAAACATTATACTGTATGCGTATTTTTATAATTTTCTTGTATTCTAAACGACGTTGAAAACATACTCGCTGTTCGGTATGATCAGACAAAACAATTCGTACGTTATAGTCGAAACAGCTGAAATTTCCATTCTTAAAATGAATTCTTTCGTCTCTTCATCAACGAGTGATTTTTATTGTGTAAAATGAATAAGCATTGGATTGAACGTGTAAAACGATATTATTTGAGAAGCGTTAACGCTAGATTCAGCAATTAAGAAGAAAGAAACTGGAATATTGAGACATCCATTAAAGATAATGAATAATGTTCAAATATGTTAAGCTATGTTCGCACGGACACCTAAATTGTGACTTAATTAAGAGAGTTACTTACCTAGGAGAAAAAGTCAGTTAGGAGAGTAGCATTCGCATGACTCACCTAATTCTGGTAATTAGCTAAAGCGCCGCATGATTTTCGAATGACATAGTCTGCTGAATAATTCCTCAATGGGCGGCCATCCATTGCTTAGGGATAAAAGACAATATCATGACAATTACTGGACTGCATAGTCTGACATCACAGTCACTTATGATCGAGTCTCTTAATTAGGTGACACTTAACTTTTCTCTCCTAGTTAGGTGTCCTTTTGTTAGGAGAGCTGTGTTCGCATGTCCACTTATGTGACTCTCTCATACTTTTTTTTCAAATTTAGGTGACACTTAGGTGTCCGTGCGAACAAGGCTTTACGAACTCAAGTTTCCTCATAAGTGTATTCTTTCCATTGTTTTCCTTACGGAGAAGGGGGGGGGGATCCTCAAATTGGTTTGATTTTGGACTTTTCAAGTTGATGAGAGGGGTAAAGGCCGTCACACACGAGGAAAGATATCCCAAAATAAATTGCGAGAAATTGCAGGAAATTTACTGAAACTTAAACAATTCCAATACCTAAAAAGAAAATGTTTGCGCTATTTCATTTTTTTTTTGGAATCTTGAACATATAAAAACTAATAAAAGTTACATTTCTCTATGGGATACATATTGCTTCTTAAAAACGCGAGTCGAATACAAAAATAAGCCAAATTTTAGAATGATGATTAGAACATATGCCTGTATGTAGTAACTGACTCGGCATACAGGACGAGAACGCCGTCAGTTTTTACGTTAATTTTATCTGTCAAATACACACTAAAGATTTAAGTCCCCCAAGTTGCCCTTTAAGTTGGTGGTCCAAATAACTACATGTATTATAGTTAGGGTATAGTTACTCAACAAGTGGTTCCAGATCGTGCATTTTAGCATGCACTTTTGAATAACATTTAATTTTCTGAAATTTACAAGCTGAATCTTTGGCTTTCGACGTCACCCGCCATTATGTGTTTTTGTCAACTTTGTTAAACAGTAAACATGTTTCAGAATTCCGGAAGACGTTGCAAATAAAACGACTAGTAGGCTTATACTGTATTTTTTTTAATGACTACCAGCTTTCCATTCTCTATGGCAATTGCTGTGAAGACAGTTTTGTGTATAAAGTCATATATTTCAATGAAAACGTGTTTTTCTTCGGTTAGCGAAGGTGAATAGCTAGAAAATTCAAACTTCACATTTCTAAGTTCCTTAAGCGTCAGTTTTAAATGAATTCAAAACTCCATTTTTACCCGAAGTTGGCGTATTTGATCCCTAGATGACTTTTTTTAAACTCGTGATTTTTTTAAAATTTAAAATGAAGATCTACTGTATAAGCAACAATTCTTGAACATATTTAATTTTATGCACAAAAATGTCTTCGAAAAATCCCGATAAGCAACCCACATTTAAATTAAATTACCTTGAGATATACATTTAAAACATTTCTTATTTACGAAGTTATTCATTTAGTTTAGGTTTCTCGATACGTTTTCTACAAAATGTTTAAAGAAAATATATGTTATAAGTAAACTAATTCCAATAAAATGCAAATGCATGTAGGGTTATGTAACCAGCAATGCATTAAAAAAAGCATTATTTAACAATGCAAAATGAAAAAATGCATTTTAAAAAATATCCCAAAAATTGTATTTGAAAATATGTTTCGAGCATATATGTTATGCAAATATTTTTGGAAAATCGCATCAAAATATTTTTTTAAACACTGAAAAAGATATACCGTAAGATAATGCACGATGAATTTTAACAAATATGTGAATATTATTTTCTAAATAATTTTAAAATAGATTTTTATTTATTTTTCAAAATAAATTTATAAATGCACTTTCTCCAAAACGCATTTTCAGAAACGTTTTTATTGCAGAAAATGCATTACCGAAAATATATTTCTAAACCTTTTTTCGATGTGTTGCAATCTATAAATATTTTGAATAACTTGTAAATGTAATATTTTAATTTAATGTATAATTTTATAATCTATAAATATTTTGAATAACTTGTAAATGTAATTTCATCGAAATGCATTTTCAGAAACATTTTTATAAAAAGAATGCGTTTTCAGAAACATTTTTATAAAAAGAATGCGTTTTCAGAAACATTTTTATTTAAAAAAAAAAATTCATCTTCAGAAGCATTTTTATTGCAAAAAATGCGTTTTTAGAAACAATTTTATGAAAGAAAATTCACTTCCGAGAATATATTTCTAAAGCTCTTTTTTTCGATGTGGGGAATGGATTAACAAAATGATTTGAGCCTATAAAGGCAGGAGTTATTTCCATAGAAATATTCAACTTTTCGCAGGAATTTCGGAGTTACATATACTAGTAGATAAACGGAATGATTTCCCTCACCTTAACACGAAGGTAATTACGAATTTACAGTTCGTACGGCACACGCTTATACAAGTACGTTTTCCGATATGGCTTTCGAAAAATGTTTATCTGTATCCATTCGCGACTTAGAACGCCTAATTGGCTATAGCTATACTGATGTTTGTACCGATATATTCATTTCAAATGAGCTCATATTTAAATTAGTTTAAAAGTACGCATTGTGTTTTGTGAATTTACTCATGCTATATTACCAAAAATAACGTCAGAAATCGAACAATTGGCATAATTAGAACGTTATCGTCCTTTTTCAGTTTAGTAAAACCAAGATGGCGGTTTGCGTGCTTTAGGTCGATATCCCATATCTAAATAGTACATACTGTACGTATAGCTTTAGATACCGTAAATACGGAATTAAGCGCCGGGGCGCTTATTTGCACAATCCGGGAGACCCCCCCGGCGATTAAATGAGGT
>JAQGAO010002098.1:0-20972 GCA_034697705.1 Ommatoiulus sabulosus | reverse complement strand
TTTCAATGTAAAAATTGATAAAGAACATATTAAAAATTGCTTATGTAATCAACAAGCTGTTTTCAAAATTGGACGGGGAATGGGGGGGGGGAGGTTTACATAAACAGGACAAGGGTGGACAGGGGGGAAGGGTGGGGTCTAAAAAACCGAAAAATTCAGGACGTCCTTTATGTATGATCCCTATCGCATAGGGGGGATGTTATACATTTCGAAGGTCGGTAAACGGGGGTGGGGGTCCTGATTGACTGGACACAATGAGGACAGAGGGTTGGGGGAGTCCAATTTTAGAAAAAAATTTAAGACGTCCTCTTTGAATGGCCCCTAAATATTTCTCACATGGCATAATTGGATCCACGTCACAACATCACGAAATAAATACAGTCGAAATCGTTAAGGCGAATCTCGATATTTGTTCGTTTAGACCGAATACTTAAATTTCGTATAGTATACGGTATACCAGATTAAGTCGGACAAAAAGTGACTTAATTCGACGATAAGAATGAACTGAAGTTTCGTCGAAGTTTGGATAACATCTTAACAAAAGTGTACAAATGGGATGGTCAGAGCCCCAGATCTGCAAAATCTAAAAAACCTGGAAAT
This sequence comes from Ommatoiulus sabulosus, assembly GCA_034697705.1. NCBI lineage: Eukaryota > Metazoa > Arthropoda > Diplopoda > Julida > Julidae > Ommatoiulus > Ommatoiulus sabulosus. The sequence goes on along the minus strand of JAQGAO010002098.1, from coordinate 20,372 downwards.
TGAGGGAGCTTGAATATGTTTGGAAAAGTCAGGGATGAATGACTTCGTGTTGTCACATTCCAAAATTGATGCTTTATGCATGTACATGTATATACGTGGTTTGCTCAGGGCCCATTTGAAAACTTTTTTACATTTTCCTAGTACAATTTTGCCAAACATAAGTTTCCGAGGACAAATTTTCAAGATTTTTAACAGTTTCCGAGGACAAATTTGCAAAATTTTCCACGTTTTCCGAGGACAAACTGGAAAAATTTTCAACAGTTTCCGAGGACAAATTTGCAAAATTTTCAACAGTTTCGGAGGACAAATTTGCAAAATATTCCACGTTTTCCGAAGACAAATTTGTGAAATTTTCAATATAGTTTCGGAGGGCAAATTTGCTAAATTTTCCACCTTTTCCGAGGACAAATGCAATTCAAAATTTTCAAAATTCTTAACCTTTTCAGAGTTCAAATTTTCAAAATTCTTAACCTTTTCAGAGTTCAAATTTTCAAAATTTGCAATCTGTTCCGTGCGCTACAACTTTGCGAAACTTTCAACATTTTTCAAAATCAAGTTAAAAAAATTGTCATCCTAATTTTCAAACTCGACATAAGTAAATTTTGTAGAATATTGAATTATCCGATCTCTATTTTGCGAAATAGTGATGGATAACATTGGCCTATGTTAATTTAGAGATTTTCATCGGTCAGGGCGATTCGTTTAAAAACCTGGAAAAGTCAGTGAAGTTGAATGTGAAATTTCTAAAGAAATTCTTCGCACTATCCGAATTGGATATAGTGCGATTAAAAGAATATACTGTAGTTGATAAATTAATCTTTCAAAATTGGTAAAAATTACCTAAAATAAATGCCATAATTAATCAATTTAAATTAATGAACATGCGTTGTTCCATTTTCCAATTACTTAGCTAATGATGTTGATAAAACTAAAACGATCATTAATGCAATAATTCATCACTCAATTCTTGTATTCTATACTAAAAATCGATTCATCCCCCATTTATTAAATTAATTTTTTTTTTTGGTAAATGTTTATAAGAAAGATGAGCAAAACCTCCCTCAATTTATTAAAAAAAAAACAAAAAAAAACTGTCTTCTTGCGTAATTTTCGATAATAACACATGTACTTTTTCGTGACGCAAATTTATTGGAACATTTGGGAATTTTCCCACGCTTTTTTTCAGCCTTCATTTCGGGGAACGGTTACCAGAAATTTAAATGAAAGCGGGGTCCCATAATGCCATTTTAATATTTAGGAGCTTTACATTTGACGAATTTTTATGGAGGTCCGTAAGGAGTTTTAAGACCTTTTTTGGGGGGTTCCCTTAATGCCATTTCCATTTTAAGAACTTGTTTGGGGGTCCCTTAATGCCATATTCTCATTTAGGAGCTTTTTATTTGACGAACTTTTTTTTGGTCGTCCCTTAATGTCATTCTCATTTAGGAACTTTCCATAATGCCATATTCCCATTTAAGAACTTTCTATTTGACGAACGTTTTTTGGTCGTCCCTTAATGTCATTCCCATTTAGGAACTTTTCGTTTTACGAACTTTTCAGGGGATTCCTTAATGTCATTTCCATTTTAAGAACTTGTTTGGGGCTTCCTTAATCCCATTTAAGAACTTTCTATTAGACGAACTTTTTTGGGTCGTCTCCTAATGTCATTTCCATTTATGAACTTTTGGTTTTACTATAGCTTTTTTGGGGATTCCTTAATGTCATATCCTTTTTAAGAACTTGTTTGAGGGTACCTTAATGCCATATTCCTATTTAGGAATGTTCGATTTTGCGAACTTTTTTTTTCCTTAGTGACTGACATTGTCATTTCGGAATTTTCGATTTTGCGAACTTTTTTTTTGGGGAAGGGGGGGGGGAATTCCCCCCCCCCCATAAGTGACTTGGGTCACTTAATGTTCTATTCCCAATTAGGAACATTCTATTTTGAGAACTTCTTGGGGGTTCTCTTGATACTTTATTCCCATTTAGGAACTTTCTGCTTTTCAAGCTTTTAGCCATATTCCCATTAGTGGTCCCTTAATGCCATATTCTAATTTAGGAACGTTTGATTTTACGCACTATTAGTAAAGGTCCTAATGATATTTCCATTTTATGAACATTTTTATGAGTCCCTTAATGCCATTTCCATTTTCAGAACCTTTTGTAGGGTCAATTATGCCATATTCCCATTTAGGAATTTTCGATTTGACGAACTTTTGTGGGCGTCCCTTATCCCATTTAAGAACTTTCTAATTTAACAACTTTTTTGGTTAGTCCCTTATATCCCTCGATATAATTTCCATTTTCAGAACTTGTTTAGGGGGTCCGTTAATGCCATATTCCTATTTAGGAACTTTCCATTTTACGAACATTTTTGGGGGTCCATTGATTCCATTTCAAGAATTTTTTTAGGGGCCCCTTTACGGACTTTTTATTGAGTCCCTTAGTGTCATTCCCATTTAGGATCTTACCATTTTACAAACTTTTTGTACATGGGTATGTTAATGCCATATTACTTATTATAGGAACTTTCCATTTTACGAACATTTTGTGGAGTCCCTTATGCCATATTCCTATTTAGGAATATAACGGGATATCCCGTTAGGTTCGAAAAAACGCAAAGCGACCGTTGATTTATATATTCGATGCCTTATAATTTAAACTGAAAATTAATCCGATAAGGATTTATTTGGGATTATCCCTTAAAACGAAGTAATTTTTGGTTGATTAATTCGCTACTTAAAAAGAATGCTTTATAATTTACTGATCAAGACGAGATTTAAGAGCAACAGGTGCATTAAAATAGGCTTGAGGATTTATGGCAGATTTAGGCTAAATCTTGATTTATTTGGATTTATTGCCCCTAATAAATTTGGACATTTTTATGCTCCAAATTTGTTAATCTTAAAGTCAATACCCGAAATTACAAAATTTAGCAGCCTCAGGTATTTTTGTAAAAAAATGTAAAATTTACCGAAACTTTATTCACTCAAATTAAGATGAAATGTAATCTGGGAGTTTTAAAATGCTCCAGTTCTTAAATAATAATTATTATTAAGTTGAAAATAAATAAATTCGTCCTAGAAAATTTTTGAATTATTAACCTCGATTTTGGGAAGAAAATTGTGGACTTTTCCAAATTTCAGGAAAATAAATTTTAAAATGCACCAGTTTTTGAAAATATACCCCTAATAAAAATAATTATAATAATAATAAATTTAAAATAAATCGAAAATAAAACATTGATTTTTTTAATTATATAAATAAACAGAAAATGTTAAAATTTATCGAATATTATGATTTTTTATGTTTGAAAACGAATATTAACCGATTTTGGAGAGATTGGTATATATATATTTTTTAATTTGTCACGTGTTTTCCATGAAATTTTGGTGCAAAATTATATATAAAAAGTATCATTTCGCGACAAAAATTTCTGGAAATTTCTTCACGAAATTTTGCTACAATATCGTTCCGAAATAAAACCACGATTTCTCTACCGAATTTGAAACGATTCTCGACAAAAATTCCTTAAGTTTTATCCACGAAATTTTATCTGATAATTTGTCACTAATCTGTAAATTTCTCCACGAAATTTGCTGCTAGATCGTCATTCTAAAAAAATTATCAAAATTTCTCTTAAAAATGGTACAAATTTCTTTACAAATTTTTCACAATTTCTCTTAAAAAGAAATATCGCAATTTCTCAATAAATTATATCAGAGTTTCTCTAAAAACATTATCGCAATTTCTCCACAAAAAATTATTAAAATTTCTCTAAAAAATCAATTATCACAATTTCTTGGAAAATAACAATTATCACAATTTCTCTAAACAAAATTATCACAATTGCTACACACACAAAAATTATCACAATTTCTCCAAGAAAATGTTATCCCAAAAAATGTATCATAACAATTTGTCCAAAAAAAAAATTATTCCAAACATTTATCAGAACAATTTTTTTTAAAAAAATGTTATCCCAAAAATTTATCACAATTTCTCCATAAAACTTTAGCCCAGAATTTCTCCACAAAATAGTCTCAAAATCTCCGAAAAAAGTTCAATTCCGTGACTCATTCCATGCAGTTTCCCTTCTTTTTTTCACAGTTCTCTAAAAAACTACGAAAAAAGTTCTCTCTTTTTTCGCCAGGGGGAGCCATCAGGCGGCGCTCCAGTCCCCGGCTTCCGAGCGCCGTACCTCGTATTTCGTATCGTAGGTAAGTTTTTATTGTTTTTTTTAAGGTAGGTAGATATTGGTGTAGTTTTATATTCGGGGAGGGGTGTTGTGCCCAGGGGTCGCCTCGATCACGCGTCACTCTTAAAAGGAAGACCACACAAGTTGAAATGTCCGGAGGCCTAACTGCAGGAGTGAGTCTAAAGCGTAATTATTAATAGTGTCAGATGTCGTTAGTGACATTCTCGGTTGGGGGATCAAGTCTAATAATTATGGTGGATCACACTCAACTCCTAGCTCGGACCACCTCGTAGATAACTACACGCTACGCCGTACGTGGATTTAACATTTTCACCAAATTATACAGCCTACCTACTTACCCAACTCCTACCCATTACAAATTGACCCTTACAAATATATATCAAAACACTCCGCCTTCTCTCCTACAGGGAACGCCGCGCTCCCCCTCGCACAATTTTGTCGAAAAGGTGAGGAGAGACGGGTTCGAATCCCGAGTGAGATTAGTTTTTTTTCATAGATTTTTTTAGGATCAAATGTAAATTTGGTTTATATCTTTTTGTTTTCCCGTTGAATTTTAAAGACCAAAATTTGGGTTAATTGCTTTTTTTTAAAAAAAAATATATTATTTTTTAGAAAAAGTTTTGGGAATGTTTTTTATGAAAAAAAAAACGGCGATTAATGATATACAGTACTTTTTGATGAAAATATGTAGGATATTTTAAAAAAAATGAGGGACGGGCTGAAATCCAGAGTGAGATTAGTTTTTGTTTTTATGGATTTTTTTTATATTTTAGATTATATCCGAGTACAAATTTGTCAAACATTCCAGTGCACGTTTTCCAAGTACAAAGTTGCAAAATTTTCCATGGTTTCCGAGTGCAAATTTTGAACATTCTGCGAGTACAAAATTGTCAAATTTTCAAAATTTGTAATGCAAATCTTTTAACAATTTTTAAATGTTCGAAATTGTCATTAGTGTAAATTTTGCAACACATTCTTTTGACGATTTTGCAAAATGTGTCAATTTTTGACATTGTCGTTGGTCAGGGAATTTTGTTTAAAAACCAGGAAAAGTCAGGGATGTTGAAAATTATATTTCTGAGGGAACTCTTGATTTCCTAGTTGATTACCTTCTGAAACTACAGACCAAAAAAAAAAAATGAACCAAAACTTCGAAAAATCTCCGAAAAGGGCCCATGGACCCTCGCATTTCTCATCTGCCTCCCTAGTCAATTACTTTCGCTGCGGTCAGTCAGTTGTCCGAATGGACCTTCTCGGGTCTTATATAACTCCGTTGCCCTTAACGACGCTCCGTGCAACAGAGCGTGTGTCTACTCCATTCCGATCCATAAAATAAAAAAGCGTCCTCTGGTGAAATAAATCAGCCCTTAGTCGAGTGTTGAGATTGCGCATCAGGGTCCATTAAAGGACCATAAAATTGCCATTGAGTCTTCATCGTTTAGGATGTCTGAAGAGAGGAAGGAATGCCTATCGCCAGAAAGCAGCAGACGGAAGCTGTCCTTTCTTCCTGAATCATTGCCAACAGCGCCTGCAACCGCTAGGTGGCGATACGTGCAACTCGTTTCCACTCCCCGTCCTAGCTACTGTAGGTGTGGATTACAGGCTACCCCCAGACCTGGAAAACCTGGAAAAGTCAGAGAAGAATGGCTTATTTGGTAAAAGTCAGGGAAATTCAACGAAGTCATGTTGTTGCGATACAAAATTATTGTTTCTACATTGTGGTTAGCTCAGGGCCCATTCTCCGAGTACAAATTTGCAAAATTTTCGACGTTTTCCAAGGACTAATTTTCAGAATTCTGCACGTTTTCCGAATACAATTTTGTGAAATTTTCCACGTTTTCCTAGTAAAAATTTGCAATAATTTCCACATTTTCCGAATAAAATTGTTCACGTTTTCCAAGTACAAATTTGTAAAAAATTTCACGTTTTCCGAGTGCAAATTTGCAAAAATTTCCACATTTTTCGAGGCCAAATTTCCAAAATTGTTAACGTTTTACGAGTAAAAATGTTGCAAAATTTTCCACGTTTTCCGAGAACAAATTTGCAAAATTTTCCACGTTTCCGAGTACAAGTTTTTCAAAATTTTCTACGTTTTTTGAGGACAAATTTGCAAATTTTCCACGTTCTCAGAGTACAAATTTTCAACATTTTCCAACTACAAAATTGTCAAATTTTCAAAATATTTTCATGCAATTTTTTTTTTACATTTTTCAACGTTAATTTTCCAAATTGTCATTAGTAAATTTTGCAAAATATTTTCCTTTGGCGATTTTATTGTCATTGGTCAGGGGAATTGCCTTAAAATCTGGGAAAGTCAGGGAAGTTGAAAATGAAATTTTTGGGGGGATCCTGTATTACGAATTTTCGCCTGAAACCATTGAATTTTAGGGATACCCAGCATTCGTACTACGTTTCGTTAAGACGAACTTTAGAAATTTGAAGAAAAGGTGCGTTATAACGGGGTAGGATATCTTCTGAACCTCCACGAAAGTTTAGTTCTTATCATTGAAGTCACCTTTTGTCCGACTTCCGATAAGACGAACCACGGTTTAAACAATTTAACTACTTTTCACGTCCCCTAAGATTCGTCTTAACAAGGTTCGGCTATTTACGAGGGGCCGTCCATAAATTTCACTAATTTTTGAACAGTTTTGCAAGTTTCCGTAACTGTCGGAAATTCGCAAAATTGATGAAAAAATAGCCTCGGAGCAAGGCTATTTTTTCCAATTTTCTACAGTTTGGCAGATCTTACGGCAATATTGTAAGTTCTCAACAAGTTTGAAAATGTTTCAGTAATTTTGGCTAGTTTTAGACAGTTTTTCGACTACAAATTTTGCAAAATTTTCCACATTTTCAGAGTAAAAATTTGAAAAATTTCCCACATTTTCCGAGGACAAATTTGCAACAAATTTCCACTTTTTCCGAGCACAAATTTTCAGCATTTTCAAACATTTTCCGAATACAAAATTGTCACATTTTTAAAGAAATTTTATGAAAATTCCTTAAAATTTTTCTATGTTATGTTTTGCAAAATATGTGAGTTTTTCACATTGTCATTGGTCAGGGCAATTTTTATAAACCCTGGAAAAGTCAGGGAAATTGAAAAGGAAATTTCTGGGGGAACCCGACCTGAATGGCCATCTTTGCTACCAAATTCGTTCTCCGCCTTTTATGGATCGCCCCTGGTGGTCACTGTTCTAGACCTTTGAAAACGTGAATTGAAATGCCAGTCCTTTCATGTGGTCAGTCGGACGCGCATTTCTAATTAACACTCGCGCTGCACCCTCCACCCCCCCTTAGCTCACCCCCTTATTGCGCGCGTCCCATTGTGTTTCTCGCTGCATTTTGGTCGGGGTCTCCTGAAAGTGTTTTCGCTTCGACCTTTGCCGATGACCCCTTAAAACGATAGAATCAACGAAATTGCATTTCTGAAATACTTTTACGGAGAAAATATCGAGTGCGGCGCTTTTTCCGCGTAATTGCGTTTGCAGCGCCACCAGCCAGAGCGCCGTTATTGTATATGACGCCTGCACTCAATAGCGCCTTATTCTATTGTATTTTTATGTTCGAGTGGAAAAAGGGGTGCTGAGGGATCCAGTGGAACGAGGGGTTATACTTTCAAACCCTTCAACCCTATCGGACCAGCTTCGACTTACGGACAAACATATACACGTACATGCGCGGTGTTTTGTTTTGTTCTGTTTTTGTTTCCATGTTGCGTTTTAATTATTTAGTTCCATGTTTTCTGTGTTTTAATGCTCTACATTATTTTTGCTTTTTGTTTCCACGCTTTTTTATTTATAGTTTCGTGTTTTCAGTTTCTTGTTATGTTTTTGTTTCATGTTTTCTGTTTCATGTCTTCTGTGTTTTGTTCTATTTTGGCTTTTTGTTTACATGTTTTTTATTTATTGTTTCATGTTTTCTGTTTCTTGTTAGGTTTTGTTTTCATATTTTCTTTTTGATTTATTTATAATTCCTGATCAATTTTTGTTTCACGTGATCAGTTTTTTTCTCCCAAATGTTACTGAAGAAAGGTTGATTTGTAAACGAGCGTAAATTGACTATAGATTGGCGCGAAATCCATGCTTTTCTTCCAAACTAGATAAATTTACGCAGAAATCTCGAACGGAAGTGTTAACAGCCGTTCGTTAATTATCTGTTAGATTTAATTCCCATACTGTATATTGAATTGAAATGCTCATTTTCATATATCAGGCTGCGTATCTTCCAAGATAACAATGGCGCTGAATGACAAATATTTGGATTTTCAAGGTCAAATTATCATTCGGAATGCTTTTCCTGACATCTGGCGGGAGTTGACACAACTGCTTCATTCATAGGATTCGCGCTTACCATAATGTACTGTACATGTATAATGCAATGCGTGAGTAATTCATCCAACTTTATTATTCTAAGTTGGGGAAACTGTAATAATTTTAATTATGAAATAAATATATCCAATTTAAAAGTTTATATTAAAATTAAATTTTCAGTGCATTATTTTCGGCAGATGTTATGATTTGCGGGGGAGGGTGAGGGGTTAGAAACTAGGCCTAATTAAACAATTCCATAAAAAGGGGGGCAATTTTAAAATATTTGCTCTCAGAGGGAGGGGGGAAGGGTAGTTTGAGAAATACACTTTTACCCTTATATCCGACAGAACTGGTCAACGGATCTGTAGTATAATTCCTAAAATAAATTGTCCATTCGTAATTAAAATCGCGTCTCTCCCCCCCCCCTCCCCCCTGCAGTCAACTTTTTGTATGGGCAAAATTCAGTCATTAGACGCGTTGTCTGGAAACACGTTTTATTTAAGCAATCAATAAAAGGTTGCAGAATTGCAATAGCAGCGGAAGAAGAGAAAAAAATAGGAGGCAAATGAAATGTGCAGTCAGGCCTAATCCAATTTCATCGCTAAATGGGTTTTTGCAATGAAATTGCACATTTGCTGTCAACACCGTCGCAGGGATTAGTCGCATTCCTATAGGAAATAGCATCGGACCCATACACCCCTAGCACGGGGGAGAAGGGGGAGGGGGTAGCAGCACCCCCAAAAATCACGAAATATCTCACGTATATAATTCGCCGAAATGCAATGGGGGGAACGTTTCCTCCATTAAAATCATTTCATGCGTACGATGCATGCATGATGCAAGTTAAGCTGTTTTTCAATTATATCATATCCAACCCCCTCCCCCCACCCACGATAAAAAAAACAACCAAAATGAACACGATGTGCGCGTTGAGAGCGAAGAAAATTAGATTCCCAGACGTCAAATTCGCCCGTTTAATGAAAATTTCAATCGGGGTGCTGCTTTATTTGATGGACTCAGCATCCCGAATAAATATACAGTCCAATTAACTCCGCTTTGCTTCGAGCCGAGCCCCGCTCGAGGGCGCTGCTGATGGCTTAACGAATATTCAGTGAAAATCGATTAAAATTATAGGTGAAAATGATGGAAATTTGCCACTACAGTGAACCCTGTATAAACATTGAACACCTCCGGGACGGTGAAATTTGCTCAATGTTGACAGGTGTTCAATGTATATTTAGAAAAAAATTAAAAAATATGATTAACATTTTTTTAAAAATTAATACATGTTTTATGACAACTTTACATCTTATAGCAAGACTCTTTGCCTTACAGGTCTTGACAAATTGTAATGTCAAAATGTTGACTTAATCGGCAACAGTATCTACCCGAAGTAGTTTTGATTGCAAGTACGATTTTCTTCTGATATGGTCATCAATTTATCTATGTATTTGAGAATCCCATTCAAGCATCCAATTGATAATCCAAATTTTGCTGCTAATTCTCGATGGCAAGGTTTTGGCACAGAATTAGCACAATTGATCAGTTCCAGCTTTTCAGTGAAAGTTAGTTCATTATACATGCATATACTGCATATGCCGCTGAAATATCGCATCTTTTAAGAGAAATTCGCTTAACTACGAATTTTTGAAAGTATAGGAATTCATTTCTTCGCTTAACATGAAGTTAAATGTATGGACATTTTTTTCAAAAAAAAAAAAGTAATTTGGATCGAATAAATTGAGTGAAATGTTTTTTTGCAAAATAATAAGTAAAGTTCATAGCCGAATTAAAACAGGGAAACTCCAGATATTACGAACTCATTTCCAGACCCCGTTCCAGAGTATTAATTTAAGTAAAAGTATATAATTTGAATCGAATAATTGATTGACATTGTTTTTGTAAAATTAAGAGGGGTGTATGCACGAATAATGTTAAATTCTTCGCTTAAGACGAACTTATATATAAGGACATATGTTTTTCAAAAATGTAATTTGGATCGAATAATCGAGTGACAATTTTGTAGCAAAATAAAGTCTAGTTCATGGACGAATTAAAACAGCTGAACTCCAGTGCATGGAACCGCATTATGAAGAACTCACTTTAAACTAATTTCTGATAGTAAGAACTCACTTTATACTAATTTCTGATAGTAAGAACTCACTTTATACGAATTTTGGATAGTAGGAACTCATTTTCAGTCCCCCGTCCCAAGGCATATATGGACGAATGTGACGTTTTAAGGGGAAATTCCCCGATAAAAGTTGCAGCACCTTTCCAAGTGAGCTAGGATTTCAACCAAATATCGATGAAACTTTCACTCAAAATCACGTTTTGTCCGACTTACGATAATACGAACTATACGGTTTAAACGAACAAATGTCAACATCCTTATAACATATATACTGCATGACTTGAGATTCGTCTAACCGAGCTAGCTTGGATTGTAACAAAAAACTAAACTGTATCTGGTAATGTTTGGGAAACATATATATTCAGTGAAAACTAGAAACACGTTTTTGCGTCGCTAATAGATGGCGTCATAAAAAACAAATTGTTTATGTCGCCATCTATATATATCGACTCCTTTGCAAAGCGCCGTAAAAGCTGCTGGGTCGAGTCCCCTTTAGGCCAGTTCATTGATATGTCACGTGGGGGATAAATTTAATATAAAAGGAAGAGGAGGAGGAGGGGTGGCGGGAGGTTAGGGGGTCCGGGTCAGGCATTTGACCGCGAAAATGAGATGTTGGAGTGATTAATTCCGAATTTCGCACAAAGACATGCACGGAGAATTAAACATCATATTATCGCGCTCGAGAGGGCTTTCGGGACCCAAGGTCCCATTAATTGAGAGAAAGCCAAAACGGGACTGACGTATATACAGGGGGCGCTAACCGCCCCTATTGTGCCCCCTAGTGGACCTTACAGCTGTTAGAACGCGTATATGACAAAGCCGATAGACGATGTATCGGATACATTTTAGACCACGGGGCGACATTCTGTTGAAAAATATATTGCCCGAATTTTTTGTTTTGTTTAAATTTACTATAGTTATCTGTACAATAGGGGTACTCAGATCGAAGTCTTACGACTCGGCAGTCGTGAAGTCACGTGTGCAAAATCGACGCGCATTGTTGGTTTAATAAATTCACTCGAGGTGTTTTTAAACCATTGCAATGATGCATGTATTCCTTTTGAACATGTGGATGATGTGACTATATACGACTACCCAAATTGCCCTTCGTAAAGCATTTGTCTGAGTGCCCCTAATGCCTGACGTAGAAACTGTAAATAGATTACTCTATATTGACGAATTTGGCACCAGTAATGATTCAATTTGGATAAACTTATGTATTCGGATAAAATATTTCGTATTTATATATTTAAATTTGATTCGATGGAAATTATTGGAATAATTAATATTTCTTATAAATACGACAGATTGGTGTACTTACTTTCAATAATCAAAATAATGGGTGCACGGCTATAGAAAGTCTAATTACAATTTGTACGATAAAAATGTGTAGAAATTGCTCGCAGACTTTGTGGACACCGTGCATAAATTAAATTTTAAATAAAAATAATATACTTCAATTCTGACCGAAATAAATGATCGGTTTAGGTTTAGTCAGGTTGTAGTAAATTCTTCTATATGAGTTATATCGTAATTATAACGTAAATATAAATTCATTCGAATTTAGTTTCATTTAAGTTGAATTTTTAATTGAAATTTAATTTGCCTTAAATTAGAGGTATTTGCATTTTTGTAATAAAATTATTTAATTACATTTTGGTAAATTTCTGACAAAAATGTCCATATATGTAAATTTCCAACTATTCATCGTTCAAAATTCCAAATGTAAAGAATTTATTCGGAGTAATATCTAAATTAAAACAAAACAATAACTTTAAATTTAAGCTCATATATAAATGAATAGTTTTAGAAATCTTGATTCTCCGGGCGCCATTTTGATCCGGAAAGAAACACGGAGTGTCATCCTGCAGGCCGCGGTGAGCGACTATCGCACCCCAAGATGGCCGCCGATGGTCTGGTAACGTCCTCACAAAACTGCTTATTTATGATGGGTGCAGAGGGTTCCCCCTCCTTCTCCCAAAAATGGGGGGGGGGGGGGGTGATATTTATCACAGTCAAAGTGTAACAATGAAGTCGCAAAATGGGATGAGCGGCTATATTTCTAATTGAACATCTTTCAATAAAGACTTACAATGGAGCGTCATGACAACGCCAGTTTCCCAAATTGCACCCCGCCATTTGGGGGTGTTTTTTGCGCGTACGAAACCGGGCTTTGTGCCGGGGCTAAGGGAGATTTGTTTGGACCATCGGGATAAAGGTTAGGACGCGCATTCAGAAGGGGATTAAAAGAGACCACATAGGACTATGAATAGGCAAGTATCATGGCCATTATCAGCTGTGAAAATGTAAGGTTGACCCCATGCTGGGACCACCCAAACTCTGGCACTGCTCTAATGGCCGAACAACAATGGACGATCAATGGATGTTTCGATTTGCTAAACAAGTTACATCCTTGTTGGACCACGAGGAATCGGACGTCATGCCGACTTTTAGGATGGGGGAAAAATGCAAAAAAATGAAATGTGCAACAGGGAGCTGGACCCACTCACTCCCCATTGGCCGGCTGACCATTGGAGGGCCGCCCTGAGGGACGGTGGCCACGAAAAATCGCAACGTTTGGCCGGTGCCAAGCAACACCCTTGACGTGAAAATTTGACTCGAAGCCATCTCGCTTAAAAATAATGTTCAAACATGAATATAGTCAGAAAAATGTTGACTTGTTTTAATTCAGAAATTTAATTTTCAATTGTATCTCATTCGAAAAAGTATTTTTTCGATTATATTGATATTTCATTCAGAAATATGTGTTTTCGATGATATTTTATTCAGAAATATTTTCGATGATATTTCAATTTTATTTAAAAATACGTGTTTACGATGATATTTCATTAAGAAAAATGAGTTTTCGTTAATATTTCATTCAGAGAATATATATTTTCAATAATACATTCATTCATTTTCAAATTTCACAACAACAAAAAATGCATTTGCAATGATACTTCATATAGAGACTTTTTTTGAGAATAATTTTCAATGATATTTCCTACAGTTATTTCGTTTCTTTATATGTATATTTATATACAGAAGGTAATAATTGTCAATGATATTTCAATCAACAAAATGCATTTTCGATGATATTTCATTCATAAAATTATATTTTCAATGCTATTTTATTCTGCAAAATGTATTTTCAGTGATATTTTAGTCAGAAAAATACATTTTCGCTCATATCGGTTACATTTTCCATCATTTGTCCCATGCATGAGAAAATTAATTATGTACATAAATTTTGAATTGTATTTCATTCTGAAAACTTCATTTTAGATGAAATTCAATAAGGGATTCTCATAACATGAAGCAACATTATTTTAAATGTTAATTTTAGAGGTTTTTATTTCAATTTTGCTGCTCACAAAATTTCGCGAATCATTCTTTATATACCAGGGTTCCCCCAGAAATGGAAAACCTGGCAAAGTCAGGCAACTTGAAAATGCCTGGAAAAGTCAGAGAGAAGTCAGGGAAGAATGGCTTATTTTAAAAAAGTCAGTTAAATTCAACGCATTATCTTGTTATTGCCATCCAAAATTGATGCTTCTATATATGGTGAGCCCAGGACCCATTTTCCGAGTAGAAATTTGGAACATTTTCCACGTTTCCCCAAGTACAAAATTGAAAAATTCCCACTTTGTCCGAGTACAAATTTTCCAAATTCTCCACGTTTTCCGAGGACAATTTTTCAACATTTTCCGAATACAAATTGTCAAATCTTCCAAATTTTTTCATCCAATTTTTTGTTGTTGTAAATTTGTGTATGCTAATTTTCAATATTGTCATCAGTAAATTTTTAAAAATGTCAGGGAAATTTTCTCAAACCTGGAAAAGTAAGGGAAGTTGAAAATTATATTTCTGGGGGAACCCTGTATACTCCCAAAAAAGTTTCACCCCAAATGGACCCACACCTTAAACGCAGGCCCTTAATTCAAACGTTGAAATTTCACTTTATCACTTCCTCCTCGTATAATATAGCGAGCATTTCGTGTCCTTTTTGGCACATTCTCGATTAGCATTTGAATGCAGGGCATGTGTCCTAACGTCTCTTTCCGCATGAGTCTCCCGAAATTCAAACGATGCCCCAAATCCATAAATCTGTTCCTCTCTGAATGAAGGAGCCTCCCCTCCTTTTCTATCTCGTCCTAAAACTCATCCTTTTCATCGGCCCCCAAGTAATAAATGTCTTCTTCCCATTGACAACGTTTTGAATCCATCTTCTAGGCCCTTATTCAAAAGGAATACAATGGACAACGGTCAACGTTTATATTAGCTTAAATTTATATGCTAATGCCCCGTGACGTGTTCACTTATCGCGGATTGGCGATGACCACCTGGACCAGATACCATAAACTCGAAATTATACTCGTGCAAATAGCGTTATGGCTAACCGAAAGTCAACACCAGACGTCGCCACGCATGTTAAATATTTCAAAATGGAATTGTTTGAACAAGGTCCGAATTTGTGTTTGAACAGATTGAATGAATTTGCGAAATTTATTATTCAAGATTACTGAACCGATAGTGGTTTTGGTTGTAATACTTTCTTTTTTTATATTTATTATGAAAGATATTTTTAGTTAAATTTTTATTCTTTTAATCAGGGTACCCCAGACTTGCATGGGAAACCTGGAGAAGTCAGGGGAAAATGGCTTATTTTGAAAAAGTCAGGGAAATTTAACGTCAGGTTGTTAGGATCCAAAAGTAATGCTTCTATACATGGGTAGGTCAGAGCCCATTTTCTGAGTAGAAATTTGCAAAATTTTCCACGTTTTTCAAAATTTTCTACGTTTTCCGAGGACAAATTTGCAAATTTTCTACGTTTTCCGAGTACAAATTTTAAACATTTTCCGAATACAAAATTGTCATTAGTATTAAATTTTGCAAAATATTTTCCTGTGTCGATTTTGCAAAACATGGGAATTTTTGACATAGTATTTGGTCCGGGAAATTTTTTTAAAACCTGGAAAAGTCAGGGATGTTGAAAATCAAATTTCTGGCTGAACCGTGTTAATTTATTTTGAGCTATTTTATAGTATTTAAACGTGTGCAAATTTATTTCGAAAAATATTTTTTTTGTTGATATTTTATCATTTTTAATTTCTTTGTTATTTTCCTGGTATTTTACTTTCTTAATTTATTTGTAAACATTTATATTCGTAATATTTTTACTTTTTTAACTACGATAAAAAAATTTTCTATTCAACAAGTGAACCGATATGTTGTTTTCGTTCGTTATACTGTATTTCAAATTTTTTAAAATTTATTTTACCTTTTTGAATTTCTTAAAAAAATTATTATTTGTACATGTCCATTTATATGCTTTTCTTTAAATGTATATAATGTTTTTATTTTGATCTGAATTTAAAATGTCAAAATTTGTAATATTTGTATCGTTTTTAATTTGTTGTATGTATTTTAAAAATCAAATTTTTATAGGTAGGGCACGTTCTAATTGATTTGGATGTTGCCCGACGTGTCATTTTTCTACGTGTAAAGCGATTTTACTTGTCTTTTTAAACGTGAGTAATCTTTTACCAATTTTAAATATTTTATTTCAACAAATTTCTCAACCGAATCTCATAAAGCTTTGGCATAGAACTATGCGATAGGTTCATCAAGATGGCGGATGGAAGTATACATAAAAGCATAACGATACGATTACGATTTTTTTTTAAATTTTAATTTACAGATAAAAAAAATTAAGTAACTAGAAAATGTCAAGTTCATTTTTTTACGGTTTCCGCTCATTAAATTGAATTAAATAAAAATAAACGTGGTGGGAATTTCAGAAAACACTATATACATGTATATAGTGCCTTGTTGGTACCCGGGTGGGATGGCTCGCATAACGCTTCTTCTTCCCCCCTCCCTCTCGTTCTCAAAATTTTAAAAATTTATAAAATATCTTCTTTGGAAAATTTCGCAGTTTTTTTTATTTGAAATTAAATTCCTAAATTTTTAAATAAAATTATCAAATTTGGAAAAAAAAATGGAAAATTTGAAACAAAATTCCCAAATTTTGAAGGAAAAAAGAAAATTCGCAACTGTTTGAAAATAAATTCGAACCAATTTTTTTTGAAAATATATTATATTTTGAAATAAAAATTCGAACCAAACGCAAAATTTTAGATGGGGGTTGGGGGAGGGGGGCGTGGGGAATCGCAAATTGTTGGAAAAAAAAAATTCGCACATGTTTGAATAAAATTAGCAGATGACTGACAATGGATTGTTGCAAACGTACATTTGGAAATTTTTTATCAAAAATTGTATATTTTTTATACTTTCGAAAATGTATTCGAACCAATTTTTTTTTTGGGAAAATATATTAAATTTTTTAATAAAATTACCAAATTAGGAAAAAAATAAATAAAAAATTAGAAACAAACTTCTCAAATTTTAAAGGAAAAAAGAAAATTCGCAGCTGTTTAAAAATAAATATTTTTTTGAAAATATGTTAAATTTATAAATAAAATTTTGAAGTTTAGATAAAAGAAACGCAAATTTTTTTGGGGGGGTGGGGGGGAAGAAAATCACAAAATTGTTGGGAAAAAAATTATTCGCATGCCGAGAAATTTAAAATATGAAATTCATAATCGCTAGTTATTTACCTTAATTCGTTATTTTTTTTTTCGAAAATATTAAGTTTTACGCCCGAAATTACATCACCGATTCACCGAGAGAAAAAAAATTGCCTAATTTTGTAGCGACGAAGAAGCGACTCTGTTAAAGCGTAAAATATCTTATTCGTAGAGATTTCAGGTCGGCTGCTTTCGCCGCCGTTTTAATATACGGGGATGATGCTGTAGTTCCGTACTTTAATTCCTCGTCGTTTTTCGCCATTATCTCTAGGAAAAAACGCTCGAGGCAGAGCAAAATTAATGGTCGAGGCCTATCTGAGTTTTTGCAGAAATGGCCGCAGCATCGCACGCCAATTACATGCTGCCAGCGCCTGCTCGTGCCAAACGCTGATACTGAAATAAATGGGGCTGAGGAATAAACGAGCGAAGAGAAACACGATTACGGACCATTTAACATATCCACGTAAATATGCTGCGGAGCTACGGACGAGATAAGCACGTCCCTGACTATATACACTACTCACTCTCGTCTAAGGTTGACCTTCTTCGAAACATCTTTTTGCATTTTTTTTAAACTTTAAACGTATGCAGTTGTTCGTGTTATAGATACACTATACAGTACATGTAGATGTATGAAGTTAGGACTGAGGGGGTCTGCCATCATGTCCATGATGGAATAAAATGGCATCGTTTAAATCAATAAATCGGTAATCAGAAAATCAGCCATCATTAATAAAAATCCGGCTTTATCAGCGAGGGTTCCCCCAGAAATGGAAACCTGGACAAGTCAGGGAACTTGCAAATGTTTGGAAAAGTCAGGGAATTCATCGTAATAATGTTGTCACGATCCAAAATTGATGTTTTCACGTGGTTAGCTCAAGGCCAATCCTATAAATTTGCAATATTTTCAACAGTTTTCGAGGACCATTTAGAAAGTTTTTAACCTATTCCGAGGAACAATGTGCAAAATTCTCGATCTTTTTCCGAAAATATCAACTCGCAAAATGTTAATCGTTTTCAGAGTATGAATTTGCAAAATTTTCAACAGTTTTCGAGGACTAATTAGAAAGTTTTTAACCTATATTCCGAGGAATAATGCGCAAAATTTTCAATCGTTTTTCGAAAATATAAACTCGCAAAATGTTCAACGTTAAATTTTGTAAACTTATAATTTACAAAATTTTCAACAGTTTTCGAGGACAAATTTGCAAAAAAATTTTAAACTTTGTAATATGAATTTTCAATATTTCCAACCTTTTCCAACCCAAATTCGCAAACTTTTTAACTGTTTTCGAGTGCAGATTCGTGAAATTTTCGACGGTTTCCGAGAAGAAATTGGTAAAATTTTCGACGGTTTCCGTGAAAACATTTTCTTCAGTTCTTCAGTAAAATATTCGACAGTGTTCGAGGACAAATTTGCAAAATTCTCAACCTTTTAAGAGTGCACATTTTCAAAATTTTCTACGTTTTCCTAAAACAAATTTCCTACATTTTTTGTACGTTAATTTCGTAGAATTTGTAACATTTTTCTGTTGAATTTTTAACATTTTTTAAAAATTAAAAAACTCGTTTATTATAATTTAATATGCGATTATTTAATTTTTTTTTAAAAGAAAAATTAGGATACGTTGTTACTAGTTGTTTTTCTATTATTTGTTTTCATAAATATTTCACGAAAATATGTGGATTTTTGCACCTTTCGTGGATTCGGCAGCATCCCGCGAGGTGGCGCTATCGTCCGGCGCGCGTTAGAGAGCGCGCGTGTGGCAGTTGACATGTGATCGATTATTCCCCCATACGTAAGTTCTCGCTTATAACGAATTACTTGTACATAGTAAAAGGACGGCTTTGAAACGTCTTATGCTTTTCTTCGTGGATCCAGTTTGCTTTTTTTCACGGAATACATCATATCCTTCTGTTTCTTAAATTGGAAGGGAGATTTTGCGCTAGCCACGTGTGCGATTCGAAACTGTAAGCAGCACGGTAAAGTCGCGGCCATTTTTAACGTAAATTTTGCTGAAATTGCTGTATGAAAATGCAAAGATTTATTATTTCGTAAGGAATGCAACTACAAAGACAAAAATAATTGATGGAAACAATTATTTTCAATATTTAATAACTACAGGTTAGGGGCCATCCAGAAATGATGTCACGCGATTTTTTAAGTTTTTCAGACCTCCCCACCCCCTATGTCACAACTTGTCAAAATTTTCCAGTACCCAGACTAATTGCAAATTTTTTTGCAAATTTGCAAATTTTCGTAATTGTCCGGTTTCGCCCGGCCGACATGTCCAGACCTGGAAAACGTGGAAAAGTTAGGGAATTTAAAAATGTCTGGAAAAGTCAGGGAAGAATGGCTTATTTTGAAAAAGTCAGGGAAATTCAATATAGTCATGTTATTGCGATTCATAATTAAAGCTCTAAATAGTTAGATCAGGGTACATTTTCCGAGTTGAAATTTGCAAAATTTTCCACGTTTTTCGAGTACAAATTTGCAAAATATTCCACGTTTTCCGAGTAAAAAATTGCAAAATTTCCCACGTTGTTTCTAAATTTTCCGAATCCCAATTTTTTGTTTATTTTTAAAATTGTCATTAGTAAATTTTGCAAATTATTTTCCTTTGTCGATTTTGCAAAATATGTCAATTTTTGACATTGTCATTGGTCAGGGAATTTTTTTAAGATCAGGAAAAGTCAGGGAAGTTGAAAATTAAATATCTGGAGGAACCCGGTACTAAATTTTAAGAATATTACTATACTTGCTGATTTAAAAGCGATTTAAAAATAAATTTATTACTTTACGCATAAAGTGTCACAGCACAAGTTTCTGTTCGGTCTTGAGGCCAAAATCAGTCGCAAACAAGAAATCATTCATTGTTTTTTTCATCTTTGGCCAATAGTTTGATTTCGATCTCATTAAAAAAATATGATAGTTACAAACAATCTTTCATGTTTTGACGTAGAACGACGTCTTTTCAGGGGTTTCGGATAAGGTGTTTCGGATGTCCCAGAAATGAACAAAATAACGTCGTCTTTACTAATTGACCCTTTTGCTAATCAGATCCTCTTGCGGATTTCTAAGGAACTATTGAAAGGCCTCTAACGACGCTCTGGTG
>JAQGAO010002097.1:0-20975 GCA_034697705.1 Ommatoiulus sabulosus | reverse complement strand
TTGGTAGCGTGTTGGTATTTGTAGGAACCAACATGTTGGTTTATGCTGGTACCAGGTTCCAATACATCACATAACCATCATGATGGTAACATGATGGTCGACAACTCTTCAGGAAATCTCAAGCAAGATCTTCAGGGAATCTCAAGCAAAATCTTCAGGATCGACATCTCAAAGAAAATCTTCAGTGCTCAAGAAAACAAATTCGGGAAGATTTCAAGAAAAAACTTCAGAGTATTTCAAAGAAAAACTTTAGGTGGTTTCACGGAAAAACTTTAGGGGAGTAACCGAGTTCAAGGAAAAACGTCTTTTGAGGATTTCAAAGAAAAACGTGAGGGAAATTCAAAGAAAAACGTGAGGGAAATTCAAGGAAAAACTTTAGGGAATTTCAAGGAAAATCCTTAGAGAATTTCAAGGAAAAATCTTTAGGGGATTTTACGGAAAAAATTTAAGGGATTTCAAGGAAAAATTTCAGGAAATTTCAAGGAAAAATTTCAGGAAATTTCAAGGAAAACCTCAATCAAAATCTTCATGGAATTTCAAACAAAATCTTCAGGATATATCTCAAGTAGAATTTTCAGTCAATTTCGAGGAATACATTCAGTGAATCTCAATGAAGATTCCTCTTTGAGAAAATATGTGGAAGGGTCATATAAGTGGGAATGTCCGCATCTGCGAATTGTTCGTATGATAATTTACTGTTCGTTTTAAACGTGTCTCCATATAGTGTTCGGAGTGAATCACCTTGCAATCTCAAGTTCAAAAACACTGGAATCAGCAGTGTTGCCAAGTTAGTTTACCAACATTTCCTTAAGCAATTAATGCTGTCATACTGTATACGCCAGGGAAAATACTTTAATTACTATCATATTCATATTCATGTATTTACAGGATGACGTCATGTCATAGCTCAACATTTTTCAGCAATGTTTTCATATGACCAGCATCACATATTGGGTTCAGGATTAATGCACTAGCTTCACACTCGAAAGCCAATTCCTTAAATGGTTTATTAGCGCGGGTCATAGACGCCTAAAATTGCACATGCATATCTAATTGGTTGATTAATTGAAGGAATAGTTCGATGGAATAACAACAAGCCGCCTTTGAAGATTTTTGAAAGTGGAAAAAATTGCTCGAAAATCACGCCGAATCATCATGAGTCACTCAGTGATGAATGATTTTGGATCGTCGATGAGTGATCTGATGCGCCTGGCCGAACTCATCAATTAATTCTGGTCATGCATTGCTGAGGAGGCGGTTAAGCAGTCTTTTATTTTCACAATTAAACTTCTCACACGGGAACAGGTACACAAACAGAAAGGAAAAAATATACAAGTGTTTACCACTTTGTGGGGTTCAGAAACTTCTTAAAAATGTATGTCAAATTAGAGATTAAATGAGATACCACGCAATGAAAACACTTAAAGGATCGAAATATATCAAAGAGCCAACCATTGGAACAGTTGGATGAATCAACCGTTAAAGAGGATTTTATTCAGAAGATTAGGATGAGACATAAGAAGATGCAGCGGATCAAAGTTTAAAATTTGAAAGTTTAACGAAGATTTCTTGTCCGAGATAAGAACTGATATCATCTAGGCATAAAAAGAAAACTAATTTGCGTCCGTTACTCAACAAAAATCAAACAGAATTAACAAAAGACGGATTATACTCTGAAGAAAATAAGCTTAAAATCTGAAAGAATTTCAAAGATGTGATCGAGATTCACTGACAAAGTTAAAGGAGGATTACGAGGCATCGGTATAGATCAAAGAATCAACCATGTAGGAAAATAAGAATTTGACAAAAATTTCAAGAATATATACGGCCGTTCCGCAAGAGGTAAATTATAACAGGAAATAAATTGCTAGAAAATGATTTCAACTGAACAAAAAATTCCTGTTGCTGCACATACTGAGCAATTCATTTACGAATTATATCCCTAGAGAATATCTCGTGTAACCCTAGATTCATGATTTACGGATACATTTTTATATATAGTCTTGTGTGTGACGAACCTTTTCGAGTGACATTTAACGCCTGATCAACAAACAATTAACATACAGTGTATCAATAGAAGAAAACTAGCAATCGTCAGCGTAAAAATGGGAAATAAATTAGTTTGCATTTTTTCAACATTTTTAGTTAACATTGTCGTCATATTTACGTAGATAGAAAATATCCATAAAAATCATATTTACGAGGCAAACATTTGCAAACACATTGGGAAATATCCAACAACAATATTTCTGGA
Organism: Ommatoiulus sabulosus; assembly: GCA_034697705.1. Lineage (NCBI taxonomy): Eukaryota > Metazoa > Arthropoda > Diplopoda > Julida > Julidae > Ommatoiulus > Ommatoiulus sabulosus. The sequence goes on along the minus strand of JAQGAO010002097.1, from coordinate 18,721 downwards.
AACAAATTTCCAGATATAAATTCCCTTGTGAGTGACGGCCTTTACAAGAGATTAAGGCATTAACATCAAACATTGATCATGTCGAGAGAAGAAAATTAATAATTGATAATTGTGGGCGTAAAAATGGGGGAAAAGTTCACATTTTTAAACTTTTTTGGGGTCCAGCTAAACTTGATTTTTCAAATCGAACGACTTTTTCCAACAAAAAAAAGTGGTCCTTCAGGCCTCTACATTTCAACAGCATTCCAATTCCTAATGTGGTTATAAAGTGATTGCAGTATACAGAAAATGCGTGACTTACCCTGCTGGATAAATAATTGTTCCCGTATTTGGGTCGCTTCGAAGGGATGCATTCCCCGACACGGTAAACCCCAAGACTCTCTCCAATTTCACCTGAGAAAAAAAAGGGGCACATTAATTGTAAATTAGCATACAAAAGAAACGGATTTATGCATCGAGCATGCTGATTATAAAATAAAAATGGGGAAAAAATACAAGAGGTCGAATTTCTGCGAGAAAGTAGGTGTGAAATGGCACGCAAAAGGATGAAATTACACGCTTTTAAAAATAGTCCTTATTTGTATGATGTTTAGAAGTCAGTCCGTTTCCCCACCCTAGCAAAACATTACGCGAATTTCGCCGCATTTTCAGGAAAACTAGTTTCTCGTCTTAACCCAATCTTGTTTTACTTACTTACCCAGATATCGTTTCTTGCTAAATCTAACCCCATGCTGACTTAATATTTTTCCAAGATTAAAATTGGAAACTTAGAAACGCGTATCAAACCAAGGTATAACTTACTCAATATGTTTAAAAAAACACCAACATCGAAAATATAACATAGTGCAGTGAGTATAGGATGCAACATTTATATACATGTATATATATATACAATACTTATATATATATATATACAATACTTATATATATATATACATGTATATATATATACAATACTTATATATATACAATACTTACATATATATATATATATATACAAACTTCAAGAAGTTTGGTTAGAATTAATGCATCCATTTTAAAAATAAATAAATAAAATAAAATGGGGGAAAAAAAGATTGAAAATAAAGATAGTTAATTTGTTGCACCTCCGAAGTATACTGGAACATTGTATAATTGAAACTTGATTTCCAAATTTGTAGTTTCCAGTTACGTTAAAGCATCTAGCATTTGTGGGATATATTTTCAACTCATGGAAGAATTTTAACTTCGATGTTTATTTTCTCCATATTAGAATGGTTCATCTACAAGTACTTTGGTCTGATTTCGTTTATAAAACTTAAAACTTTCTCTAGAATTCTTTATAACAAAATAAATTAACTAAACTTGAAAGAAATACACCTACTAGCGCAAAGATCTGCACGACTTTTCATTCAAATGTATCGGGATAGTGTTATTTTAGATGTTTTCCAGATTAAGTTATAAAAATAAAATTAATAATCAGCAGAAAAGCATAAATTTGTATAATTCTTAACAGTTGATTAAAAAAATCGTTGCAAATTGTTTGAACCTGAATGAAATTGAACAAAGTATGGAACGCCGCTTCGCTCTGCATTAAATTTGATGCTTTCGGTTGAAAATTTAATAATTAGCAGAATAACATACATTTTTTATAAATCTTAATATTATCAGTCCAAAGTAGATAAAAAGTCGTTGCAATTCCAGAATAAATAAATCTAAGTAAAAGTGGAAATAACTGAACCTGAAAGTCCATAAAGTATGAAATGCCGCATCGCTCTAAATTACATTTGACGTCTTTGGTTGAATTGCTTTCACGTTCACTTTTTTCTCATTTACTTCTCTTTTTTGAGGAAAAACTACTACAATCTAAAAATGTTGAGCAAATTCCCAATTTTTACTACTACATCATCTACATGGCCGTGCACAGTGTATACGACCACATTGAAGCGGCGCTCCATATTAGTCCTATATTTACAAAGAAATTTGCATGCAATTTTCCGAAACTCATTTCCCATAAAACGTCCTATTTCTTTTTGTAAATCCCATACGGGACATTAATTTCATCAACAAAACATTTCCCAGTTGTCAGACACCTGACAAACGCAAGTGAAATAATAGCAAGTGGCTGACAACTGAAAAAATTAAGTTCGCACCCCAATTCCCAGTCCAGGTTCTAATTAGATGTAAGTAGGGAACTCTTATTCCTGGGCATTAACCCGTGGCTTTCCCTGGCTTTCAACGTTCCAGATCCATGCATTTTATTTTTCCTAATATCAACATAACCTGGAATTTGAATTTAATATTAAGAGCTGACATCTCTCTATAAACAAAACAAACAAAAAAAACATCGCGCTGCAAACTGAAGTTTTTTTTAAAAGGTTTCTGTTTGCTGAGAATCGGCAAGAATTCCAATTCAAAAGCAGTGATAATTGTAGGAGTGTTTAATTGCAAATTTCGTTCCACTTTCGTTTTGGTTGCCAAGTAATATGCTCAGAGGCCTAATTAGAAACTAGTTTTTGTTCATGTGGTGATTTCTCTTTAAGTCGTAAATATGGATTAAATATTTAATGCGCAAGATTTTCAAAAGTTACAGTCTATAGTACAATCCAAATCCAGTAACTGCCATTGGTAATTATATAATCTCACTCCAAAACGAAGCGAGGCGGCGTTCCATACTTTATCGGCGAGGAATTTTTAAAAGTATGGAAAGTTAGTGCAAGATTTTGAAATATGGATATTGAGTAAAAACGATTTCATTTTCTAGATTCTGCGCATCTTGTGGTGCCTAGCTCTTATCCGAAAAAATATAGTTTACAGTGACCAGCACTGACAAGATTCTGAAGCATAAATCCCAGTCAATTTTTCCGGTGAATTTACATGAATTGCATGCAAACGAAAATGAGTTTTTCCTAAAAATACTAAATTAATCGCGCATTTCAAGAGAAAACAGAACTGAAAAGATTAAAGCTTGATAAAAATCAAAAAAATGAGACGAAATGTAAGAAATACTTCAATTTAAAAAAAAAAATAAATAAATAAAAAAACTGCATCCGCTGATATGTCCCAAATTAAACTTGCAATTAATACAAAAATCATAAACTTTTATTACAAATAAAAAGAACATGTGACAAGCATTTTTCCCAAATTAATCGGAACATGTGTCGATTGAAATTTGTAACATTTTCAAAATTTGGTCTTGCTAGAATTTTGAAAATGTTACAAATTTGTCCTCCGAAACTGTTGACAATTTTGAAACTGTCCTCGGAAACTGTTGTGAAAATTTGGCAGATTTGTCCTCTGAAATTAGGGAAAATTTTGCACCTTTGTACTGGGAAAATTTTAAAAGTTTGCAAATGAGGCCTTAAGCTTACCACGTTGAAACATTACTTTTGGATTGTGAAAACATTAATACATTTAAGTTCAATTTCCCTGACGCTTTCAAAATACGTCATTCTTCCCTTACTTTTTTCGACATTTTCAAGTTCCCTGACTTTTCTGGTTTTCCAGGTCTGGGGGTACTCTGATAAATAGTACTTTTTTTCCCAATTTGTAGTTTATGAAAGGAAAATGCACTTCTCCAGTGCGAAATTTCTAGGAGTCATTTTAGAAATTGTATACAAAAATGAACCATAATACTGGAAACAAAAATCATAATTTTGAGCATACTGATGCTGTTTACAGTCATGCATCAATAAAAATTTATATTATGTATCAATTAAAAAATATATTAGGCGGAAGTTTAAAACTAATCTTAAGAGAACCTGTAAATTTACTGAGTTTCATATATATAGGCTGATGAAATGAACAAAAATCGCACAGAACTATATACTGATTCATTTCACCTTTGATTCACAATGAAGGCAATGACTTCGTATTTCCCAGGATAAATTGCAGCTCATAAACTGTCAAATGTTATCCCCGTAACGTCAGAAAGATAAAACGCAAATCCGGATAAGGAAATTCGCTTTAAGCAAACACAATGGCTTGTGAAGTTAGTTGAAATCTTAGTTTACAATGGAATTTTAGAAAACAACGTATTGTCTTTCCATAATGCTCAGAAAATGCTTATCCCATAATACATATAGCAAACCTTTTGAATGGAATAAGAATATACAGCAAATAAATATAATGATGTGTAAGATGCTTTTTAAAATAAATGCATTTTAGCTGCATGTATAAAAAGAACGGATTGAAAGGTGATGGGGTCATTTATAAGCTACGTCATCGAGGGTTTTAATAATTAGGCCATTCATAGGAAAACGTACTACAGTCGAACCTCGAATAAACCAGACGAATCTCAAATGACGTCAAAACTTGTAATTTTTGTAAAAGCTTTTGTTAAAACTTGCAAAAAACTGCGTACTTTAGTACGTAGCAGAAGTCAGACAAAACATGACTTCAACAAAAAGTACTATAAACTTTCATTCTAGTTTGGATGAAATCCTACCCATGTATATGTACAGTTGTGCATGAACGGGAAATTTCTGCAACTTTTATCGGGGCGAATTTCCCCGTTATAACGTTCCTTTTTTTCATACCGTTTTCTGGTCATAAGTGACTTCCTTATGACGTCCTTAACTGACGTCTTAATTCTACAAGAATGGATATTAAGGACGTCATTAGGACCAAATAATGACGCTTGCATTTGCGTTTCAAGGATATTATGGTACAATCTAAAAATTATTCGGAATTACATGTATTTTATGTTCACACAAAAATGACGTCATTTTACTGGTCATAAATGACGTCTTTATGACGCCCTTAACTGACGTCTTTAATGACGCCCTTAACTGACGTCATTTTTTTGGTCAAAAATGACGACTTTAATATCTATTCCTGTAGAATATGCGGTGTTTGTTTTGAAGAACTCGATTTCTACGAATTTCTGATAGTACGAACTGATGTCACTTTTTTTTTCTTTTTTTAACCACAAAAAATCGTCCTTTTTAAGTCATAAAGACGCGTTTTTGTGGTCATAATGAAATCATTTTTGGTCGCTAAGACGTCATTTATTGGTTATGAAGACGCCATTTATTGGTCAAAGTGCTATTTCCCTTTCTTCACTCACACTCCCTGTCCTGCATACATGTACAAGGTGTATATTGTGGTTAAATAATTCTCGATAAACAATCAAACTAGACACGACCGGAACAGTGTCCTCGCCATGTTGGCCAAGAATACAGAAGCAGACACCACAAACGGAAAAAAAATAAATAAAAAAGAAACTGCAGTTTTCGATGCGAGCCAGTGCCTCCGCATCCAAGATGACAAAATGGCGGTCTTGCATGACATTAAATAGGAAAAACGTCGGTCATTGGCAGCGAGCCTTGGATGGTAAAAAACAAAGCGTATCTGTGTGCTGTTGTGTGGAAGAGTACAAACCACACAGCGTGCATCGTGATAATGATCTTATAAACGAAGGAGAAAATAATATTTCGTGAGAGGAAGTAGACCGTGTAGTGGCGCTGCCTGCACGAATCGCGTGCAGCGACTTCCAAAAAAGCGACTGCTAAAAAGGGTACTAAACCCTCTACATGTACTTGTAATGTTAGAAATATCGAAAGCAATTTCTGAAAACTATCTAAAACTATTTTTCTCCAAATGAAGAGTTGTGCCATACGCTGGAAGACTATGAAAGATTCGATGTATTGTTTAGCTCAGGGTTTTTTAACCTTTTCAGCATCATGGACCACTTGCAATATTTAAAACAATCTGACGGACCCCTTACAAACTTAAGTGTAAGGCAGGTTTATTATGTTATAATTTATTGTTATTATTTTTATCATCTTCGTGGACCCCCAGTACCTAATCCATGGACCCCAGGTTAAGAAATCCTGGTTTAGCTGTTAGGAGAAAAATAAAATTATGATAGATAACAAAAAATTAAAAATAAGTAATTAATATGAAAAAATTTCACAATCGTTCCATCCAAACCATTCTATTACATTCTATTCCCCCAGCACATGTAATGCAAATTCAATTTTCCTGACCAATGGCAATGTTATCCACGATTTTGCAAAATCGATACAGGATAATAAGTTTTTCAAAATTAATATAGAAAAATTTTGAATTCTTGGAAAATGTTGCAAGTTTTGCAAACATGTACTCGGTAAAGGCTGAAAACGTGTAGGCCTATAGCTACTCTGAAAAACTTGAGAATATTTCAAATTTGTCCCTGGAAACTTTAAAAATCTGTACAGTACTCAAAAACAGTTGAAGATTTGGCAAATTTGTGACGGAAAAGGTTTGAACTCTTGCACATTTGTATTACGAAAAATTTTGCAAATTTGTGCTTAGAAAACGTGGAAAATATTGCAACTATTGTCCTGTGAAACTGTTGAAAATTTTGCCAATTTGTCCTCTGAAATTTTTAACAAATTTTGCCAATTTGTACTAGAATAATTTTAAAACGTTTGCAAATGGGCTTTCAGCTAACCACGTATAATAGAAGCGTAGGATTTGGATAGGGACAACATTAATACGTTACATTTCCCTAACTTTTTCATAATAAGTCATTCTTCTCTGATTTTTCCAGGTCTATGGGAACTATGTTAATCGGAGCGTTTCGCATTTTTCAATAATAAACGGTGAAATGTAATGAATTCTTCATCCTGAGAGGAAAAGCAGATGACACAAAACTACATTGAAGGTAAAATAGTTCCCAAGTAAGTATTAATTGTATCAGGAATTGCTCCAGAAATTTCTAGCATTCTACCTGTTTTACCGTCCTCTTAACCAACTGATTTCTGGAAATTTAAAGAGTTTCTAAAAGCGTTACTCCATCCGAAAAATGGAGGTCAAGAACCATCAAGTCATTTTAAATTATAAGATACATTTCCAAGAGTATTGCTCATGTCTCGTGGTCTCTGGGTGTCAACAAATGGAAGAAGAACGTCCTTTGTGGTCAACCAATCTGTCAACAAATTTATAGAAAACAAATTTTGTATTTCAATTTCATACAGTATTTCCATTACTTTGTCCAGCTTTTCTACAGCATTTGTATTTTTGTCAAGAAGGGTTGTGGTCATTTTTTCCTAGGACTATTTTGCATAGTCTAATTGCGATGCAAGAATAGGACTGGTTCGTCTGTCCATTCTAGGCGTATTAGGCTAATTAGTGCCAATTTAATGAATTCAAACTTCTCCTACATGTTTAGCGTGGAGGAAAAAAAAACTTTGGATTTATAGGCCATTAAAGTCATGAACCCTCGGCACCAGAAACTCAAAAATTTGCATTGTATATGAGCGTTTCGTGTTCAAGAAGCACCGCGAAGAGTGACACCCCAATTAGACGGTGCCAAATTAAATCTTAATAAGTTCCTCCCTGAACATTCGGGCTTTTTCCCGTCCTGGGACATCGCCGGTCAAATTGCTATTAATTAATCCGTCATTATTTATTGATCCGACAAGGTCCACGAACCGAAACTTGCTTTTCCTAACTGAATATTTTCAGCTCACCTTCTGCGAAATACCATCTTGCAAATGTGATCAGCTTATTTTGTCCTTCTTAATTTGATAAGGCTGCCAACTAATCCTATTTGCGTTAGCTTAGTGCAGGACGAGTTATCAAATTTCTGTGATGTTGTAAGACGCTTAACATACATGTACTGACTGTACATGTGATGTACATTGTATGCATGCATACTTTTTAAGGAAAAAGGAATTTTTAAAAAAAAAAACATTTCCCTTGCAGCTCATTGCTTTCGAGCTCGAAAATATAATCGAAATTATCGAATTTAATGAAGAAATTCCTGAAAAATTTAATGCAGGAGAAAAAAAAACCTAATACATGTAAACCATAAATCAATTAAGTTTAACGTGAGGCGTTTATGAAAAAAAACCTATTCATAATATACAAAAAATCAACAAATAAAACCAAATCTTGTACGACTTGATACGTTTTCAAGTAAAAAATGTACATTATTTGGTCACTTTCTAAGAGCCTAGCCGGTTGCCCCAACCGTTGTAATGCACAAGCACAGGTTTGGGAAAAAGGGTTAACCTCGGGTTATTAGGAAAAAAAAACATGGCGGACACTACATATGAATCTGATGAAGCTAGGTAATTGTGAATGCTACATCACCTGGTCAGTCAGACAGGTAAAGCCAGTATGCGCAATCTGGCAGCATTGGTCAAAGTTAGTTCCTTTCCCGTCCTCCATTTTGGTTTCCATAACCCTGGGGATATTTCACCCGAAGATTAACCTAAAGTCAAATTTTAACCCAAGGTTAGTAAACCTCAGATTTTAACCTAAGTTGGTGCAACCGGCCCTAAGTGCGCTAGCACATAATTAAATTTGAATATTGAAATTTATTAAATTAGTTTAGTTTAGTTTATTCTTTTTTTTTTTTTAGAAATTTATTAAATTCAAAAATGTATTGAAACATTGAAATTAGTAACCGGTACTCCTTCCAAGGAGTAGATTCAGTACCTTTATCTTTTCCTGTTTCGAAATGGAAGATTTAATGTGCAAGATTTACTTTTTAATGTGGAAAAGTTGAGGCGGTCTCGTAAAACTTCAAAGTTATTTAACCTACATCAATTCAATTGTAGATTAACATTTAAAGCAATTAAAATTAGACATTAAAGGGTTACTTTTCTTTAAATCTGAAGAAGTACTCGAATTCGTGTTCGTTAGATTTTGAATTACTTTCGTATATATACCCACGACTAATTTTCTCGTTAAGGGGCTTTTTTAGTTTCATTTAAAAATAAAAATAAAAATGCCCCTTAACGAATTGCGTACTAAATAATTCCGCAGTGTGGACAATTCAGTTCAGGTTCTAACCACTACAAAACATACATAACAACAAAACAAAAAATAAGAGCAGGAATGAAATGTTTGGAGTAATCAGAAGTTGTGCGTATCGCACTTTGGCAGTCGTGAGGTCACGTGTGTAAAATGAATACATTATTTAAGAGGTATATAAAAACAATGCTACATTTGATAAGTTGATTTTTTCAAAAAAGAAATAAGAACTATGGAATTCATGCTCATTAGCCACTACACCGGGTGCACCCAATATGACCAGAAAACTTTAATGATATCCACTGTAAAATTGCACTTGACTACAGCGGAAGGACATCAGAAGAATACATTAAAGTTTGACATCTTCCTGACATTTACTTCCGAGCAAGAACTGTTCATTCATTGCTGATATAAGAATACAGAAAGAAAAAACCATCAAAATACAGGAGAAAAAAATATATAATTCATTGCCGTAATCAAAAGTAGTTCTAGCCCATAAAACGCTCCAGAACGACCAACGACACATCAGTTTATTCAAGCCTCGCTTTCCGCAAGGGATTTCTGTATCAAAACAACTACATGTACAACAACAACAACAACATGGCATCATTTTACGCAACTATAATTAGCCCGAATATCATCGTCCCGTTAGGCGTTTCGTCATGTATACGGAAATAAACTGTGCGTTATGGTTCGTTAGGAGGCACAATGGGCCCATCGCAACGGCCAAACACGTTTCCATAAACACCGGAAGGACGAGGTGACAGCGCCGCATCGCGGGGTCAGCCACCCCCGAATCGAGAGCAAAATAAGCCGACGGCCGAAACGAATGGGAAATGCGAAACCCCGATTGTTTGCCTGGGAACAATTCTCACAGTCGAACAAACAAGAAACAACAAGAGCAGCTTTCATTCATGGCAACTAGAACTATCGAACGGTGTTGTATGCTAATTTAAGCGGCGGGGTCACTCGAGCGCGGAGGACCCAATTGGCCAATTAAGGCGGCCTGCAGGGAACGGAAACCCCGCGTTACGTAAACCCGCCATGGTGCAATTAGGACTTAGGAACAATCTACAGTAGTATGACTGCATGGAAAATGTCAATGTCGTTGCCTTGCTGGAGACGCCGCTGGAAATGGTGCGGAACATACCTTCAAGGAACTGGATAAGGTGCATTAAACGCGCCAGACCTTGGCCGGTCGTACCGGAAGTCACCTTGCATGACGTCACCGTAGCCCTCGTTTAACTTCCTGCTTGTTCGTTTCTGTTCTTGTTCTGTTCAATCAAGCCACTAATGACGCATAGAACTGCCCTACTCGTAGTCCTTGCGAGTCCAGACTATAGACTCCAGAGTCATCTCTGGTACGTGCGCAGGGTTCACCCAGAAATCTTATCATCAAAATGGGCAAGGCTACAAGTCATAGTCATGGTCAACTTCCCTGACTTCCAAGATTTTGAACAAATTTCCCTGACCAATGACAATGTCAACATTGACATATTCCAATGTTATCCGCGCTTTTGCAAAATCGACACAAGACAATATTTAATATTATGCAAAATTTACTAACAGAAAATTTGTAAAAAAAAAAAAAAATTACAAAATTAGCATAGAAAATTTTTTTTACAAAATTAGCATGAACATTTTTTGTGAAATTTTACAAATTTGTATTCGGAAATTGTAGTAAGTTTTGCAAATTTGTACTCGGAAAAGGTTGAAAATTTGAAAATTTATACTCCCAAAAGGTTGAGAGGAATCTGTTTAAAATTTTTCGAATTTCTCCTCGGAAACTGAGGACATTTTTTACAAATCTGGTCTCGAAAACAGTTAGAAATCTTGAAAATTTGTATTACGTACGGTAAAGTTTGAAAATTTGCCATCGGAATAGATGATTTTTTTCTATAAATACGCTGGGAAAAAATTTGAACATTTTGCAAGTTTGTACTGGGAAAAGTTTAAAACTTTTAGAAATGGGTCTTAAGCGTACCACGTAAAAGCATTAATCTTGCATTGTAACAACGTTAATAAGTTGAATTATTTCTTCTCTGACTTTTCCAGACATTTTCAAGTTCCCTGACTTTTCCAAACATTTTCAAGTTCCCTGAATTTTCCAGGTTTTCCAGGTCTGGGGGAACGTCATTTAATTGGTTTTTCCAGGTAATGTTTTTTATATATCCCATTTCACTAAACAACAGATTGGGGTTTTTTCGAATCACCCGGCATTTAAACCCGTTGTAAAAGCCAGCTCTTTCAAAACAGTTGTTCAGAATGTATCCTCCATTATTTTAAATGTTTTCACCATAAATGTCAGAAATGCCTTCCATTTATTATTAGTATTGTTGTTCTTATTATCATAATTATGCATTTTTATTGAAGAACTAACTATACAGTAGCTACATGTGCATCACCTAAACCACGTGCATTTACAAAGAACATGCTGCAATGATAAATTCAACTGGATAAAAGTTAGATAAAAAGTGGATAAAGAATATTTCAGAACCTTTTAGTGTAATAAAAACGAGAAATAAAATCTAAATATGTTACAGTATACTACATGGCATGAAATATTATATTGCTGGAATATGTTCATTTCAAAATATATCATTGACAAATTGGATCAGAGTTGCGATTTCCCACACTTTTTCGAGGAAATTTGGAAGAACTTTTCCGCAAGGTCAGGTAACGAAAAATCATATGCATGTAGGTCAGACAATATGAAGCTTCGGAATAATAGTATATGTAAAAAAATCGGATAACCTAGACCGATAAAAGTTAAACAATAGCTAGGTGTTCTTTGGGGAGCTTTATTCGCACGATATTTTGTACACAGCTATATAGCTAGCCTACTTAATTATAGGCCAATTTTAGATATTAAAAATCATTGATCTTAATAACTGACACTGTTCTACTGCATACTATTGGTCATAGCGATAACTATGACCTGGGCAGGACAGCATGCAGCTTTAGGTTAATTTGATTTGGAATATTGTTATTGAAGCTTATAGAATGGCATATACTGTCGTACTGTACATGTACTTATAAATGGTCTTCAACAACTTCAATTATAAAGGAATTTTTCTTCAATTGGAAACCATTTTTCCATCAAATAATAAAATGCAAATAAATCCATATCCTTATATTGGATAATTAGCAAAAATGGCATTGTCTAATTATCCCATTGAAAAATTTGCAAAATAGAAATTTCGTATTAGCGCTAATGAATGCAATTTCTGCAGGTTTGCAAAATACTGTGTTCGAACAAAAAGTAATGGACTTCGAGAAAATTCTGGAAAAAATTACAATCTTTTAATCTTACTTAATTATGAAATCATGTCATTGTTGATTTCATATTTTTCCAATATTAGAACAAAATCAAAACTTTAGGATAGTTTACACAGTACCAACAAACATGCTGCAACATGCATCTTAAGATAAAAATGCTGCAGAATTTCAAAAGCGTCTGTGACAAATTTTACGCTATTTGCAATGTCATTTGTTATTTATTTTAACAAATGTTTTGTACATTTATATTCTAAAAAAACTAAAAGCTGTCTATAAATTTTCAAAATGGAAAAAGTAAATTGATTAACATATGACATTTCTTTCAGCGATCATTTTTAATTGTACCAATCATACACATGCTCAACTTCCCTGACTTAATTTTTCAAGTTTTTAAACAAATTTCCCTGACCAACGACAAAATTGGCATTTGCCAATGTCATCCACGATCTTTCAAATCATGTTTTGCATCAATATTTTTCCAAATTTACTCATGTCAATTTTTAAAAAATTTCAAAATTAATATAGGAAAATTCTGAAAAATTAGCATAATAATTGTATGGAAATATTACGAAGTTGTAATAGGAAAATGTTGAACGTTTTACATGTACATATTTTCAACTCTGAAAACTCCTGACCTGCAAGGACCTGAAGGACCTGAAAAGTCCTCAGAATTTGCTGACAATTTTGCAAATTTATTCTCGGAAACTGTTGACAATGTCACAATTAAATCTGTACTCAAAAACCGTTGAAAATTTTCCACATTTGTGCTGGAAAAGTTTGGAACCCTGAATGATGCCGCCAGGAAGCATTGTTTGGAAAAATTATCATTATTTCCTGAACACTGATGATTATCAGAAAACCGTTTTTGGATGTTTTTTTGCAAAAATTGCAACACTTAGAAGAAAAAAATATGTTAAAAATTCACTGCAAACATACATGCATGGGCTTGTTATTTAGTGGTGGTTTTCAGCCCAAAAACAGTCAATAAATAATAGGAAAAATTGCCTGCACGAAGAAGTGAAACTTTCCTTAACCTAAAATAGCAATGACAGCACAAAATTGCCAAAGATATATTGCTTTTGAAAATAAGCATGCAAACAAGACTATCCAGGCAAATCCAATAAGCGTTCTAGTGACTGATTTACAGCGTTTTGAAACTTTACATTTATTTTACATTCAAGTGAGTAATTTAACTGAATCTAATAGGCTTCAGGCGAGTGCACCTCACGCTACAATCAGTTATTAAGAATTTATTGGCCTATTGTAGGCCTAAGGCCAGGATGAATGTCAAGGTTTATAATTTCTCGTTTTCAAACATGAAAACGAAGGACAAGTTGAAGCCTAAAATGAAGCACAATAAAAAAAAGAATTTTCGTGCACATCATAAATGATATCTAAATGATGCCCACATGCGTATTCGCAGCTTGACACATAAAATATGGCGCAAGAACTCTGGCTTGTCCCTATCTAAATGATGGCAGTAGCCTATATATATGGCGTAATAAATCATATGGAATAAACAGAATAATGCCGGACACATAAAAATCGAAACAAAACAATAGTTGCAAGGTATTTAAAACATACACTGTAAGTCATCCAAGATAAGATTATCAATATAATATACGGTTTGCACAAGTATTAAGGATCTTTAACATTGAAACTCACATTGTCAATGTCACATACTGTAGTTGCAAAAGTTTTATTTTTGCTGAAAACCCACTGATAAAACTTAAATACGTGGTATAACACGAGGAAATTGCATGATGTTTGTGTTCTCAGCTAGAAACACCGCTACGACTATGCACACCAGCTCAAAACCGAAAATGTTCAGAAATAGGAATCGAGCATTTGAAATAATTGTCACAGAAAGAAACTTTTGTTCAAGGCTGTAAAACCAAAGACGTCATGTAGTTTCTTTCCAGAAATAACTTGCTCAGAACACGATCGTTTTCTATTCTGAAATTTCTGGAAATATATCTGGAAACTTATTTGCGAAGGAAATTTGTTCCAACATACGGGGAAATATCAAGCAATAACATATCTGGAAAGAAGTTTCGGGATATAATTTTACTCAAAATGAAAATGTTTGAGTTGTGTCACTTCTGAATTCAGCAGGCGGTGGAAAATTTTCATCCTTATATTCTTAATTTTTTTTTTCTCGAACGTGATTTAATTTTTGAGGATGGGTAGGGGGTTTTAATGGCGTAAATGCTATTGAAAATTTTTAGGAAAATGCGCTAATTTGTAGATCACAGCAATAAAAATTGACCCGAATTTTTTTTATAAATAATAACAAAAAATTGTTTCTCAGACGCGTTTTCGAACCGCAAAATCACCATTAAGCCATCGAATGCATTCGCATTTAGAATTATTTTTCACAACAAACTTCCGTACCTGGAGGGTATATTTAGCTAATTATGCATTTTACCAGGGGCTGCATATCGTAATTTGACTACTGAATATTTACCAGAAAAATTTAAAACGAAAATCTGCACAGAATCGCACAAATTGTGAAACTTAATTAATCTTGGAATAAAAAAAATACAATATTCACATTATAGTAGAGGTACTCAGACAGTGGAAGCTTTACGAAAGGCATATTTTGGCAGTGGTACAGTTACGTCGCAAAGTCGTTAAGTTCAATCAAGGTTACTGCTGATTTTAAACCAACCAATCTTTTGCACACGTGACTTCATGACTGCCAAAAGTGTCATAGGTAGAGCTTCTGTCTGAGTAACCCTATTTCGCTAAAAATCGGCAAGGCTCAATGGCCTACATGTAGTTAAGAACATTATGAAGTACTGTACATGTAAATTGATTATTTTTAAACATTAATCAATGATGGCCCACATTGCAATATTTTAAGACCGCCATTTTCTAAGAAGCTCGTTTCGCCACGCACGTGATGTTTACCAGAAAAAAAACCTAAATAACCAATCCTCCTTTTATAGCATTTTAATCCTTGCTAAACTGCTTGGTACCCAAGTTTAGCCCTATACAGTAGATTCTAGTGGGCAATTTGGTATTTCAAATCGGATTCTTGGTAAATGGCGTAAGAGTCACGTGATCAATTCGACCCCCACACGACCGCCATTTTCTCTGGCAGACAGAGTTCAAATTTCGCGTTAACTTAAGGGTCAACAATTTGCAAAAAAAAACTTTATTTAATTCACATTTATGGTAAACTTGGAAAGATTTTGGGGCAGATTTGAGCCATATGCAAGCGCGAGTGGACATCTGGACATTTTCAGGGGAAAAAATACAATTAAAGACCGCGAAGGTTTGCATCCCTGGCGGCCACACCTTGATAAAATGCCTAATTAAAAATCACTTTTGCTTAATGGCGAACCAAACCCACACTCAGCTTCTCAGAGGGCTGCGACGTGTGGGAGGGTTCGCAACAGGCCCACATAAGGGTGCAGTCCGTGGCGAAAAGTGAAAACCGAAATACCACACCAAAGCCAGGGCTCAAAGCGTTGAAGGAAGAATTTTGCATAGAAAATACTAAATTTTAAACTTGGCACATCAAGGATAGTCTAAAGACTGCAATTGTCTTGATAGAACCGCTCTGAGGTACTTCGAATAATTGAATGCCCAAATTCGCGCAAGTTTTACTTCTAGTCTCATGGACAGTAAACATGTAGAGGATATGCATATATGTTTTGTAATTAGATCGTTCTAATTATGTCGTTAACATCCCTGAGTGGGGAAAAAAGACACCATCATCAGTTATAAAGGAATGACGTCAGCAGAAGTTATGAATGACGTGATCATCAACAAATTGTAATGTGACGCCATCAAAAATTTAATAGTGCCGTCATCAGCATTTTTATGAATGATGTCATTCATTAAATATATCCCAGTTTTTCGGACAAAAGTCGTACAATTTTCGACATCCGAATCTTAAAAAGAACCCTCTTAAGTCGGGGAAAGACTTAAGTAATGTATTAATTACTTAAGGGTAAGTCTGTTTCTATGTCAAAAGCAGATATGGCCATAAATGGAATGCAGAAAATATGACTATACGAGAAATTGGCCAGTTTAACTAACATATACATGTACAGTACCCAACATCATGTCATTCAAAAATGACCAAAACATATTACAAAAATTGAACCATATTTTTCGCCAAAAAATGCAGATATGCCTGGGTGGATCCAGACATTTCCAAAAAGAACCATATTAATCCATATCAAGGATAACTTAACATTATTTTTCATTTTGAGATAACGGTAAATTGTAATTGCTATGTTGGCGTGCGATTTGACGATGGACTAATCTTCCTAAAAATAATTCAGATTTGTTACAAATTCAATTTAACAATTGATGCATAAAGTCGATCGCAACTGACGTTGATCGCTAACTGAGTTGAATTGAATTGCAAATGCTCTTAGAAGAACATTTGCCATAGTCTTTTGATGACATTTTCGCGGCATGACATTTTATAGCATATTCTTTAATGTCTTTTAATTTATTTATTTTTATGCAAAGAAAAAATTTTGCACGATTCGAACAACTGCATGAAAGCCATTTTCAGAGAATTTATAAAATCTGCTATGTTGCATTAAATAAGCCATTGTTTGCATAAGAACGCCCACAGTGTAACAGGGTTTTTGGATAAGTCTTTTGTTCGCAATAAAAACGAGCCATTTTTTTCAATAAAAAAAATTTCAAACGTGGATTTAGGGGATTTAAGGGGAGAAAAATGTCCAGTAGAGGCAGGCAAGCGTACTCAATCTCGCAAAAGGAAATTTTTTTGCGAGACAATCTTGCAAAAACTGTACTTGATGTTAATTTTCTGACTTTTTCATTCTCTGGCAGATATTGCGTATAAAACTGTACTAATTTGGAAAACCGAGCTGCAGGGATTTTAAGAAATAAAATTGCACCACTTTGCATGGGGGCAAAATTTTAAAAAGGTATTAAAATTAAAGTTCGAATCTGTCAAAAAACTTACTTTACAAGTACATGTATTTGATGCGAAGAAGATAAAGGGGTATCTTCCTGTAGTATAAAGGTCTTTCTTATAATTCAATTTGCATGCAGGAATTTTGATGTTTGAAGCATTGCACCGAAGTAGAAACTTCCAAAACAAAATGGAAAAAAAAAACATTGTTTTTTAATCTCTTGTTGATATCAGTTCTTCAAATACTTCAAAATACACTCTCGCACTAGGGATTTTGCTACTATATTCGGACATATAGTTATACATGTACATTTAACTCGTTCATATAAAAACTGTAGCCTCGAATATGTTTTATGATTTCCATAAAAATATCAGCAGACATTACATGATTTTTCTCTCAGAATTTTAAGTTTCAAGATGGCGTCTTTGACACCCTCTCACTTGCATATACGACAACCAAGTTAAACAGCTTAGAGAGGAGTCCCCCATAAATTTCCTTTTAAACTTCCCTGACTTTTCCAAGTTTTTGAACAAAAGATTTCCTGATCAATCGAAATGTCAAAATTGACAATGTATGTATGTATATGGCAGGTTAATCCGATTAACCGATTCATCTTTACAAAATGACGCAAGGAAAATTCGAATTGCACCCGAGCCACAGTTCGTCGAGGTATAATTGTGAATAAGGAATCAGCATCGGTAAGTACAGGCCGGGCAAAGCCGGGTTTTACGGCCTGTATTCGGAAAATGTAGAAAATTTATTCTCTAAAAAGGTTGAAAATTTTGCAAATTTGTGCTGGAAAAAAAGGTTGGAAATCTTCAAAATTTATATTACGAAAGTTTGAAAATATTGCAAATTTGGCCTCGAAAACTGTAGAAAATTTTTCAAATATGTACTGAAGCCACATAGAAGCATTACAGTAGGCCTACTTTGGATTGTGACAAAATTAATAAGTTGAATTTCCCTGACTTTTTTCAGAATAAGTTATTTTTCACTGACTTTTTCAGAATAAGTTATTCTTTCCTGACTTTTCTAGGTCTGAGGGGAAACCTGTTAGACGAGTAACTTCTTTGTATGAAAAGAAAATTTAAAGAATGAGAACTTACAATTATGCTAATACAATTGATGCTAATCAATTCGTAAAAAGAAATGTTTGACTTCTTCGTTAGCAATGGGATAATATCCTTTCCTTCCTTTGAAATGGGACATAAAACGCCATTCCTTTTTGGGACATTTTCCAAACTACGCAATTGAAAGGAACATGCCCAGCAGGACCGAACGAAGTTTACCTATAGCATTAATTAGCAAACTCCTCACTGATGCTGACTCAGGGCGTGGGTGTTCCGAGGAGTTCAAACAAGAGCATTTTCAGAAAGGTGAATGAAATTAGCCGAAAGTTGGGCTTTTGTGTTTGAGTTTGTCCCCATTTGGTGCCTTCGTGCATGTAATTGCGTTGCACAGGCATGCCTGAGCCAGCAGTGACGTCAAAGTAGCAGCAAATCACGTGGTACAGGTACCACGAAAACCCAGGGTCTTGGCACTGCAGGCGCAAAGATGCCAAAAATTATAAAGTCTAATAAACGTGTTTAAATTAGTGTGCACGAAGAGCCATGTTACCCTCGTGCCGGCAAAACCACTGCCAAAACACTCGAGCTAACCCATGCACAGTTCAAAGGTCAGTCTGTTCTCTGGGGGCGTGCACTGGAGAATGACTCACTAGCAGTTTTATAATACAGTAGAACCCCTCTAATCCGCCCTCGGTTAGTCCGTCACTCCGGTTAATCCGACCATGGTCGGAGGCTACCTTT